>APFE031608218.1:769-27422 GCA_000404065.3 Pinus taeda
GCACATTATTGAGATCGAAAAATTGCTCCATCTGTAATATCCATGTTGCGGGATCCTTGCCATCAAACTTCCTCATATCGATTCTTGGAATATGATGGGTCTTCGATCCCACATTAGAGTCTATGGAATCATGATTAACATTTCTTTTGTTCTCATCATGAGTTTCCTTTACTACCCTTTCACCCTTAGTGACCATTTCTTGTAGCAACTTATTCATATTTATCTTCAATTCGTCCACGTCTATCTTCAAATCTGTCTTCAAATCGTCCATGTCTATTTTCAAATGTCTTCCAATCGTCCATATTAGCTTCCACACCCTTTATCTTAGATTCCATGCCATTTATCTTAGCTTCTGTTAGCTTTTGTGAGGCTGACATTTTTTTCACTTGGTCTTGTAATTTTGATATATTATGTAGCATTTCTTCCTCTTCTTCATGAGTCATGCTAGAGATTTCAGGTTCCTTACTAGGTGTTTTCATTTTCTTTCCTTGGGGAATTATTTACTGATAATAATGCTCTACCGACCCTTTGAATTCCTTCAAAATAATTTTTCAAACCAATCTTAAGCAAAAATTTAAAAGAATCTACACACCTTTTTTTTCTTTGTAGGAGCTCGATATTGCCTCTGCTGTATCTCTGTACTTTCAGAACATCCAGTTTTGAAACTATGACCTGTGGTAGCCCTCTGGGTCCTCTTTCCAATGCCACCAGTCTGACCCCAATTGGATTCTCCAATGAAGAGTTATGCCAAATCTCCCATAGTGACCTGATTATAGACCTTTCCAGAAGAGCGAACTTGTATGAAGTGCCACGTGTCACTATTTGGACCTTTGGCTCTAAAAAATATCTAGAGGAAACTACAATCCGTTCTCTTTCTTTACCTTTTTTCAAAATTTCAATCCAATGCTCAGAGAAAAAGTTATGACAATTTTCCCCAGGTCACCTGTTTGGAATGTAATTCAGGAGTCTACAAAAAGACCAACTTCCTTAGATCATATCTCCGCCAATATAGCGCAAACAGCTCTGAAATTTGGACCCAAGCTGCAGCGCGATATCTTTTCAAATTGGTTTTTTTTCTGACTTCTAAAACATCGCAGAAAAATGTTATAGCAAAAATTCTACGATGACCTATTTGGAGCATCGAAACCCTAGAATCCAAAGCTCTGATACCAAATGTTATGAAACCAGCTCAAGAAAAGATAGAAAAGATAGATCAACACCTTATAATTCAGCCTCTTTGAGGGGGAAACCTCCTTTACATTACTTAAATTAACAATTCTTTGATGATACAAATGACAAAACCTCCTTTCTATATATAGGAGTCTAAGGAGTTACAATATAACCCAGCCGACCTAACAATAATAATATAAAGCCACAAAAATAACAATAGAGGGATTCTATGGGGCACAGTAATAACAATATGGGTGCAATAGGGGCACAACAATATTAATAAGGGTTACAAATACCATATTAATGGGGTAATCACTAGTATTATAGGGACCCAACATATATAATGACTATTCAGTCTGTGACCTGTATTGTTTGATTGGAGAGAGAGCAGGATAGCTTGAGAGATGATTCTTTTTGTAACTTGAACAAGATTTCCACTTGTATGATAATACAAAGATTAGGGTTTTAGGCTGAGGCTTTCCATAAGTTATTTCTTCTGTGTTATGTGTGATTGATTTTTGATTCTCAATTTTATGTGTTCTCATTGATCTTACTCAATTCGATTAAGCTTCCGCAAAGTTTGATGTAGAAATAGATCTTGTATTTTGCTTTATTCTAATGCATAATTTGTTGATCTACAGTGGGAATTTCTTCAAGTATAAAACCTTATGTTACACAACCAGCTCACAAAATAGAATAAAAGATAGATCAATGACTTCAAAATTAGCCTCTTTGAGGGGCAACCTCCTGTACATTACACAAATGAAAAATTCTTCAATGATACAAATGACAATACCTCCTTTCTATATATATAATTCTAAGGGGTCATAATATAGTCAAAGCTCACATAACAATAATAATGTAAGGACACAACAATAACAATAGTGGGATTCTATGGGGCACAATAATAACAATATGGGTACACCATGGGCACAAAAATAACAATAAGGGGATACAATGACAATAATAATAAGGGAATACACTAGTATTATAAGTACCTAACATGCCCCTCTCCTTCAAAAAAGTGTTGTCCTCAATGCTTGATTAGTTATGGATGCTTATATATAAAATTCTCATCCTCCCATGTGGAATCTTCAACGGGTAAGTTCTTCCACTTGATGAGATACTCTGTAATTGATCGATTTCATAGTTGTCAAGTTTTTGTTTCTGTGACTCATTTAGGTTCCAATATGATTTTTTCCTTCATTGTCAAGTTTTGGAAATATTTTTTGGAATGGGATCTTGTTACCTATAACCTTCTTTAAGCATGAAACATGGAAAACTAGGTGCACTCAGAAAGTTATAGGAAGCTCCAATTTGTATGCCATAGTACCAATCTTTTGCAACGCCTTGTATGGACCATAATACTTTGGTGATAATTTATTATCCTTCTTAGATTACTTGAGGGACATTTATTTGTATGGTTGTAGCTGTAGAAATACCCAGTCATGAATATCAAAACTTCTTTCGTTGTGATGTTGACCTGCCTATTGTTTCATTCTATTTTGTGCCAAAGTGAGGTTATCCTTTAAGAGTTGGAGAACTTATTGTTGATGCTTGATGTGATCTTCCACTTCTTGAAACTTATAAATTTCCCTTAAGTATGATGTGATGGATGGTGGATGATATCCATAAAGTGCCATAAACGGGGCCACTTTTGCTACAATATGGAAGGAATTTTTATACCACCATTCAACCAAAAGGAAACCATTTGACCCATTGTTTCTGTTTATCAGATACATAGCAATGAAGATATCCTTCCCAACGTTTGTTCACTATCTCAGTTTTCCCATTAGATTGAGGATGATAAGAAATGCTATGAGCTAACTGAGTACCTAGACAAGAAGATAATTTTGTCCAAAAAATTCCAGTGAAAATGGGATCTCTGTCGCTTACAATAATCTTTGGGTTTCCATGTAGCTTTTGAATTGTTTCCATAAATGCATTAGCAACTGTACTTGATTTAAAAGGATGAGATAATGCACAAAAGTGTGCATAATTGGTAGTTCTATCAACTACCACCATGATGACACTCTTTCCTTTATACTTGGGTAAATCTGTGATAAAATCCATTGAAACCTCCTCCCAACGTTGACTTGGAATGGATAAAGGTTGTAATACACCTAGAGTCTTAATTTTTTCAACTTTATTTTTGTTGGCAAATCAAACATTCCGCCACAAACTTTTGAATATCAGATTTAAGTCCATCCCAAAAAAATTCCTTCTTAACCCTGTGGTAAGTTTTTAAAAATCATGAGTGCCCTCCTAAGGGAGAGGTGTGCAATCCCATAAGAATCTTTTGTTTGAGTTGGGAATTCTTACAGAGGTCTACACGATCTTTGTACCATAACGAATCATTTTTCCAGCTAAATGTATCAGATGTATTAGGGTGTTTTTGTATATTTTGAATGAGTGACAATACATCTTCTACATTCTTCCATTCATCTCTTGCTTTGTTTATCCACTCTAGTTGGATACTAGAAATGGCGCAAAGCAATGCTTCCACATTCTCATCCTTTCTTGAGAGTGCATCTGTGACAACATTTTGCTTCCCTTTTTTGTAGATGATTTCAAAGTCATAACCCAAAATCTTTGTGACCCATTTTTGCTACTCTTCTAAAGATAATCTTTGTTCTAAAAAAATACTTAAGACTATCATGATTTTTTTTACCTTGAAGTGTCTTCCCATTAGGTAAGGTTGTCATTTCTTAAGTGCATGTAGTATTTCCAACCTTTCTTTCTCATAAATAGCTTTGTGTAAATACTTTCCTTTGATTGGATGACTTTTAAAAGCAATGGGTCTTTCTTCTTGAATTAAAATAGCACCAATTCCATTTCCTAAGGCATATCACTCCATAATAACGGTTTTTGTGATTTCTGGCATAGATAAGACCAGTGCTTGGCACATTGCCTCTTTAAGATGTTCAAAGACTCTTGTTGCTTTTGGAGTCCAAGAAAATGCATCTTTCTTTAGTAATGTTGTTAGAGGTGCTGCTATTCTCCCATAGTTCTTAACAAACTTGTGATAATACCCTGTCAACCCAAAAAATCCTCACAGATGCTTCATGGATGTGGGCATTTTCCATTCCTTAATGCTTTAATTTTTCTAGGGTCTATCTTAACACCTCCATGAGATACAATATGACCCATATATTCCACCTTTTGTACTCCAAAGAAACATTTGGATGTTTTTTCACATGATTGTTTCTCCTCCAATAGTATGAGTAGTTTATCCACATGTTGAACATGATCCTCCCAAGACTTGTTGTAGATTAGTATATCATCAAAAAATACTAACACAAAGTTTCTAAGGAAGGTTTTAAAAATGGAATTCATCAAACCTTGAAATGTAGAAGGTACATTGGTAAGGCCAAAAGCCATGACCAAAAATTCATAATGACCCTCTGAGTTGTAAATGTGGTTTTAGGAATGTCTTCAATCTTCATTCTAATTTGATCATATCCTGAATGAAGGTCCAACTTGGTGAAGTAAATTACTCCATGCAATTCAACCAATAATTTGTCAATGGCGAGAATGGGAAATTTACCTTTAATAGTGAGCTTGTTGAGATCCCTATAATGTGGATACATGCATCATGATCCATCCTTCTTGTGAACCAATACTACTGGAGCACAGAAATAAATTTGACTAGGTTGAGTTATACGAGCCTCTAGCATTTCTGCAACCATACATTCTATTTCACTCTTTTGGGAATAGGGATATCTGTAAGACCTGATGTTTGGAGGAACACTTCTTGGAATCAAATGAATAGAATGATCATGATCATGAATAGGCGTGATGCCTTTGGGAGTCTCAAACACCTTAGAATGATTCTCCAAGGCTTTTTGGAGATCTGGAGAAATAGATGATTTCAACACGATAACCTCTAGCGAACATAATTGTGCAGTTACACCATATTGTTATTTATTTAGAAGATTTTTCATGCCGTTAGAGATGATTATCTTTCTTTTCCTTGTGATACCCATTAATTCAACTTCCTTTCCTTTTAAAAGAAATTCAAGAAAAGTTCTTGAAAATTAAAAGTTATCGTACCTAAAGATTGTAGCCATTGGACTCCTAGTACAACATCAAAACCACCAATCATAATGGAAAGCATTGGACTATTCAAAACATATTCTCCCATGGATAGCTTGATATTATGGCACTTTCCAGAGAAATTTATGGTTCTTCCATTTGCAACCATCACTTGGCACTCTGTTGTTGGAAATAGGAAGAAATTAAAGTCCTTCACTATCTTACAATGAATAAAATTATGGGTACTACCCGAATCAATCAAAATGATTACCTTTTTCTTCTTGATATGTCAATTTATCTTGATAGTTTGAGGAGTGGTTATTCCAGCCAATGAATTACAAGATATGGTTAGATTCATTTCTTATTTCTCTAGGCTTTGTTCCTAGTGTGTATCCTCTTATTTTGATGTTTCTTGTTCATTTTCTTCTTCCTCTTCACAATCTATGTAAGGTAATTTCCTCTCAGCACACTTATGACCTTTAGTGTATTTTCTATCACAACCATAACAAAGCCCATTTTCTCTTTTTTCTTCCATTTTTTGTTGTTTCAACCTTGTAGGTTGTGGAAGGCCAGGAGAAACAACACTTCCATCTTTATAGTTGTGACTGCTGGGCTTCCTTGTTGCCATAATTTTACTTTCAATTTTTCTTCCCAACTTGAATTCCTTCTCTAATGAATCAGGTTCCCAAAGGTGAACCTTATGTTCAATGTTATCTTTTAATGTACCTATGAATGCATCAATCCTATTCTCCTCTGGAATATATTTTACCCTTATAGTCAATTTTTGGAAGTCCTCAATGTGCTCCGCCATTGAACCTTTTTGTTTGAGATTTATCAACTGGCTAAAAAAAGTGTTGCTTTTTGTATCCTCATAATGTGCTACCATTTCTTCCATAAAAATTTCCCAAATGACAATTTTTTTACGAGAGCAAAGCTATTGATACCATACAAACTAATTGGGTTCCAAATATAAAGTTGCAATGTGTACCTTTTGTGTGTTTTGCACATTATGGAGATCGAAATATTGCTCCATTTATAGTATCCATGTCACAAGATACTTGCCATCAAAATTCCTCATATTTATCTTTGGAAAATGGTGGGTCTTCAATCCAACATTAGAGTCTATGAAATCATGACTAACATTTCTTTTGTTCTCATCATGAGTTTCCTCTACTACCTTTTCGTCATTAGGAAGCATTTCTTCTAGCAGCTTTGCCATGCCTCCTTTCAAACTTTCCATGTCTTTCTTAAAATATTCAATGATTACTTCTAAACTATCCATCTTAGGTTCCACACCATTATTTAAACCATCCATGTTAGCTTCCATGCCATTCTTTAAATCATCCATCTTAGCTTTTGCTACTTTTTTGTGAGAGTGAAATGTTTTGCACATGCTCTCATACTTTTGATATATCATGTTGCATTTCTTTCTCTTCTTCATGGGTCATGCTAGAGCTTTCAAGTTGCTTCTAGGTGTTTCGATTTTCTTTCTTTGGGGCATCAATTAATGATAATTGTACTTCACTATGTCCTTTGAATTCCTTCAAACTAATTTTTCAAACCAAACTTATGTAAAATTTGAAAAAGACTACACTCCTTTTTTGGCTTTGTAGGAGCTTGATATTGAGTCTATTGTATCTCCATAATTTTGGATCTCCAAGGTCTGAAATATCATCCTATGGTATCCCTTTGAGTCCTCATTCCAACCCCGCAAGTCTGATCAAGATTGGATTCTCCAAGAAAGATTTATTCCAAATCTCCCACGATGCCCTAATTATAGACTGGTTTAGTAGAGCGAACTTGTACGAAGTGTCACTTGTCACTATTTCAACCTTCATAATTGTTTGAGATATAATTCGGGAGCCTGCAAAAACTATATTTCTTTGGATCATATCTCTGAAAATATTGTGAGACAAGATCTAAAATTTGTACCCGAGGTTCATCAATATTTTGTATCAAATGGGTTTTAATTTTATCGTTAGAAAAGTTGTAGAAAAAAGTTATAGCGAAAATTCCATGATAACCTATTTGCAGCAATGAAACCCTAGAATCCAAAGCTATGATACCAATTTTTATTCAAATAGCTCACAAAATGGAATAAAAAATAAAGCAACGACTTCAAAATAATCCTCTTCGAGGGGGAAACTTCCTTTACATTACACAAATGAACAATTATTTGATGATAAAAATGACAAGACCTCCTATCTATATATAGTAGTCTAAGGAGTCACAATATAGTCAAAGCTGACATAATAATAATAATGTAAGTGCAAAAAAATAACAATAGTGAGCTTCTGTGGGGCACAATAATAACAATATGGGTACAACATGGGCACAACAATAACAATAAGGGGATACAATGACAATAATAATAAGGGAATACATTAGTATTACAGGGACCTAACACCTTATATTTAGTAGAACCTAGTCCATTGTGGCAATTAAGAAATAAAATACATTCAAGAGTGAAATCTATGGGATGCACACCATTTGAGGTATCAATCTAGGTTCTTTTTAGTAAGAAATCCCATACTTCCACAAGAGGTGTGCAATTCCATAAGAATATTTTGTTTGAGTTGGGAATTATTGCAGAGGCATACAGAATCTTTGTACCATAATGAATCATTTTTCTAACTAAATGTATGAGATGTATTGGTGTCTTGTTGTAACTTTTGAATGAGTGCCAACACATCTTCTACATTCTTTTGTTCATCTCTTGCTTCGTTTATCCACTCTGGTTGGATAATAGAAATGGCACAAAGCAATGCTTCCACATCCTCATCCTTTCTTGAGAGTGCATCTGCAACAACATTTTTCTTCCCTTTTTTGTAGATGATTTCAAAGTCATAACCCAAAATCTTTGTGACCCATTTTTTCTACTCTCCTGAAGATAATATTTTTTGTAAAAAATATTTAAGGCTATCATGATTTGTTTTTACCTTGAAGTGTCTTCCCATTAGGTAAGGTCATAATTTCTTAAGTGCATGTAGTATTGCCAAAATTTCTTCTCATAAATAGCTTTGTGTAAATACTTTCCTTTGATTGGATGACTTTCAAAGAAATGGGTCTTTCTTATTCCATTAAAATAACACCTATTTCATTTCTTGAGGCATATGACTCCACAATAACAGTTTTTGTGAAGACTGGTGTAGATATGACCGGTGCTTTCCACATTGCCTCTTTAAGATGTTCAAAGGCTTTCATTGCTTCTGGAGTCCAAGAAAATGCATGTTTCTTCAGTAATGTTGTTAGAGGTGCTTTTATTCTCCCATAATTCTTAACAAACTTGCGATAATAGCCTATCAACCTGAGAAATCCTCACAGATGCTTTATGGATGTGGGGATTTTCCATTCCTTAATGGCTTTAATTTTTATAGGGTCTACCTTAACACCTCCATGAGATACAATATGACCCAAATATTCCACCTCTTGTACTCCAAAGAAACATTTGGAGGTTTTGCACATAATTGTTTCTCCTCCAATAGTTTTAGTACTTTATCAACATGTTGAACATGATCCTTCCAAGAATTTTTGTAGATTAGTATATCATCAAAAAATACCAACAGAAATTTTCTAAGGAAGGGTTTGAAAATGGACTTCATCAAACCTTGAAATGTAGAAGGTGCATTGGTCAGGCCAAAAGGCATGACCAAAAATTCATAATGACCCTCATGAGTTCTAAATTTTATTTTTGGAATGTCTTCAACCTTCATTATGATTTGATGATATCCTAAAAGTAGGTTCAACTTGGTGAAGTAAATTTCTCCATGTAATTCATCCAATAATTTGTCAATGGAAGGAATGGGAAATTTACCTTTAATATTGAGCTTGTTGAGATCCCTATAATCTGGAGACATGCACCATGATCCATCCTTCTTGCAAACCAATACTAATAGAGTAGAGAAAGAAATTTGACTACATTGAATTATACCAGCCTCTAGCATTTCTGCAAACATACATTCAATTTTACTCTTTTGGGCATAGCGATATTTGTAAGGCTTGATGTTTGGAGGAACACTTTTTGGAATCAAATGAATAGCATGATCATGATCATGAATAGGTGGGATGTCTTTGGGAGTCTAAAATACCTTGGAATGATTGTCCAAGGATTTTTGGAGATCTGGAGAAATAGATTATTTCGACACGAGAACCTCTAGCAAACATAATTGTGCAATTATGCCACGTTGTTATTTGTTTAGAAGATTTGTCATGCTGTTAGAGTTGATTATCTTTCTCAATTTCCCTGTGATACCCATTAATTCAACTTCCTTTCCTTCTGAAAAAATTCAAGAAAAGTTCTTGAAAATTAAAAGTTATCATACCCAAATATTGTAGCCATTGGACTCCTAGTACAACATCAAAACCACCCATTGGAATGGAAAGCATTGGACTATTCAAAACATATTCTCCCATGGATAGCTTGATATTATGGAACTTTCCAGAGAAATTTATGGTTCTTCCATTTGCAACAATCACTTGACACTCTAGTGCTGGATATAGGAAGAAATTCAATTCCTTCACTACAATGAATAAAATTATGTTTACTGCCTAAGTCAATCAACGCTATTACCTTTTTCTTCTTGTTACATTCTTCTATCTTGATAGTTTGAAGAGTAGTTATACCAGCCAATGCATTACAGGATATGGTCGGATTCGTTTCTTCTTTCTCTAGGCTTTGTTCCTAGTGTGCATACTCTTATTTTGATGTTTCTTGTTCCTTTTCTTCTTCCTCTTCACAATTTATGTAAAATAATTTCCTCTCAGCACACTTATGATGTTTAGTGTATTTTCTATCACAATCGTAACAAATCTCTTTTGCTCTTTTTTCTTCTCCAATGAATCAGGTTCCCAAAGCCAAACTTCATGTTGGATGTTTCCTATGCTCTAGAATATATTTTACCCTTATATTTAATTTTTGGAAGTCCTCAATATGCTCCACCATTGAAACTTTTTGTTTTATATTTATCAGTTGGCTAAGAAAAGTGTTGCTTTATGTATCCTCATAATGTGCTAACATTTCTTTTGTAAAAATTGCCCAAATGACAATTTTTTTACGAGAGCAAAGCCATCGATACGATACAAACTGATTGGGTTCCAAATATAAAGTTGCAATTTTTAGCCCCCTAATTTGCTCTTTTTTGGCCATTTTTCCCTTCCTAAATTATGACTATTTTCCATTGTTTTACCTCCTTATACACCCTCATCTTGCACTAGTCCAAGAACGATGACATATTTTGTATGAGCTTTATATTTCATATTTTTAACTTAACTTAGCATTAATTAATTATTTATTACATGATTTGTTGCTTATAATCACTCTTGTAACTAGTCGATATCTCCCATGTTTGTTCGGTAGTCAAGTGCTTACTGTGACCGTTGATCCTAGTGTAGGATCGAATCTTGCACCGGTGCCAACACAACGAATCTTTGCAGCAGATCCGAACCTCCTTAATCATCGCCTCGTTTTGCGCTGCTTTAGCCACAAGAGCATGATAGATTTGAAGGTAGCTAAGCTCCAACCATGATAGCAAGGCAATCCAAAGTTAGTCAAGATTGAACTTATGAGGAATGAACAGATGGAGATTGGCTACAACCAGTTTTGTTGAATTGCATAATTTTGAAGGCTGAGAAGCTAAATTCTACATATCAGTTATGTAATCGGTTAAACGATATTTTTGGCATGCGGCCAAAGATCTATATAATGAAGAATGTAAATACGATGAGATAGTTTGGATAGAAGTTTGTATAGAACAAAGATATAACCAGGGAGGTGGTAACATGCTTGTATTTTTTTATCACTTAAATCTAGGCTGGACTATGTAATCATGCATGTATTTGCCTCTATGAATTAATAAGAAGGGAGATCCATGTCATGTTTCATAAATTGTATTTCTGTGTTTGAAAGATGATGAATTGATAAAGTGTTGAGAAATTTTTCTATTTGAAAGGGAAACACGTTGGTTGGCTAGGGCCCAACCAACCTAGCATGTTTACCCTATTTTTTGTTCTTGTAATTTATGCTTATATTGTCAGGTGTGATTTAATTTCCAGCACATCTATTCTTGTTTGAGTGAAAGCGGATCCACTGTGTGAAGTAGTTAAATTTCATTTTCTTACACTTGATTTCGGATTGGTTTTCCCACCTAGTCTAAGCAAGAGAAATAAACTTGCACCAGTGCACGTTGGTGTGCTATTCATTTTCTACAGTTGTGATTGATTTGGTTTTCCCCGCCTGATCCAAACAGGAGAAATAAACCTGCACCAGTGCACATTGGTGTGCTATTCATTTTCTGCAGTTTTGTTTGATTGGTTTTCCCCGCTTGGTCCAAGCAGGAGAAATTAACCTACACCAGTGCACATTGTTGCGCTATTCATTTTCTGCAGTTTTGTTTGATTGGTTTTCCCCCAACTGGTCCAAGCAGGAGAAATGACCCTAAAATAGTGCACGTTGGTGTGATGCAGCAAGCCTTTTAGTTTACTTCCAACAGTTTTCTTACTTTCATCAAATACTTCATGACAAGATAAATTATATGGATTGTTTCTTTATTTCTGCACTCTGTTAAAATCAGAAACATTCATTTTTATGTGTGTAATTTGATTTCAGAGCATAATAACACTTGCAATAAATAAGCACTTATTTCAAGAATTAAATTCCAAGTGCAAGAAGCTTTGATCTGGTGCAAGAACTAGTTTCTTCCCACAGGATCTGAGTGCTTTGAACCTGAAAAAGTTCAAGCCCTTGCAGGAAGAAAGATGTTTTTAGTATAGACACCATTTATACCCTCTACATAAATCTCTGTTCCTGCACTAGTGCAAGTAGACTGCGATAGCACATGATAGATTAGTGCAAGAAGGAAATCTCTATATAAGCAGGTTTGAAGGGCTCATCTAATGATACTGCTAAAGTGTCTCTGCTAAGGAAAAACACACACTCAGTAGTTAATCAATAGTTAGCTAGAGTGATTGCCCCTTTATTTATAAATCTCTTTTGCAAATGCATTCTTCCTTGTTCCAGTATTAGATTATTTTGATGGTTCAAGTTGCCTTTTCTCTCTTTAGTTTGATTCTGCAATCTTTCCTTTAAAGGAAGTAGGGATTGACATTAGAAATATTCATACCATATCTAACATTTATTGTGCTTCATCTCTAAGTTAACTAATCCCCCAGGTTGACAATTTAAGGGCTGAGGAGTTTGCTTAAGTGTAATTCCTACACCTAACAACAATGTGTACATTTTGTGTGTTTTTCACATTATGGAGATCAAAATATTGCTCCATTTGTATTATCCATGTTACAGGATCCTTGCCATAAAAATCCTTCATATTGATCTTTGGAACATGATAGGTCTTCAATCCAACATTAGAGTCTATGAAATCATGACTAACATTTCTTTTGTTCTCATCATGAGTTTCCTCTACTAGCATTTCGTTATTAGGAAGCATTTCTTGCAGCAACTTGTCAGGCCTCCTTTCAAACCTTCCATGTATTTCTTCAAATATTCAATGATTACTTCTAATCTATCCATATTATATTCCACACCATTCTTTAAACCATCCATGCTAGCTTCCATGCCTTTGTTTAAATCATCCAGCTTAGCTTCTGCTACTTTTTGTGAGAGTGAAATTTGTTGTACGTGGTCTTGTACTTTTGATATATCATGTTGCATTTCTTTCTCTTCTTCATGGGTCATGCTAGATCTTTCAGGTTGCTTACTAGGTGTTTCAATTTTATTTCTTTGGGGCATCAATTATTGATAATTATGCTTCACTGTGTCCTTTGAATTCCTTCAAACTAATTTTTCAAACCAAACTTATGTAAAATTTGAAAAAGACTACACACGTTTTTTGGCTTTGTAGGAGCTTGATATTAAGTCTGTTGTATCTCTATCATTTTGGATCTCCAAGGTATGAAATATCATTCTGCGATATCCCTCTGAGTCCTCATTCCAACCCCACAAGTCTGATCAAGATTGGATTCTCCAAGAAAGAGATTCTAAATCTCCCATGATGACCTGATTATAGACTAGTTCAGTAGAGCGAACTTGTATGACGTGCCACTTGTCACTGTTTCGACCTTCATAATTGTTTGAGATATAATTCAGGAGCCTGCAAAAACCATATTTCTTTGGATCATATCTTTGAAAATATCGTGAGACAAGATCTAAAATTCGTACTGGATGTTCATCAAGATTTTGGATCAAATGGGTTTTAATTTTATCGTTAGAAATTTCATAGAAAAAAGTTATATCGAAAATGCCATGATGACCTATTTGAAGTAGTGAAGCCCTAGAATCCAAAGCTATGATACCAATTTTTATGTAAACATCTCAAAAATAGAAGAAAAGATAGATCAACGACTTCAAAATAAGCCTCTTTGAGGGGGAAACCTCCTTTACATTACACAAATGAACAATTCTTCGATGACATAAATGAAAATACCTCCTTTCTATATATAGAATTCTAAGTGGTC
Source organism: Pinus taeda (assembly GCA_000404065.3). NCBI lineage: Eukaryota > Viridiplantae > Streptophyta > Pinopsida > Pinales > Pinaceae > Pinus > Pinus taeda. Next base: position 14,444 of record APFE031608218.1, read on the forward strand.
ACAATATAGTCAAAGCTGGCATAATAATAATAATGTAAGGGCACGACAATAAGAATAGTGGGCTTCTATGGGGCGTAATAATAACAATATGGGTACAAAATGGGCACAACAATAACAATAAGGGGATACAATGACAATATTAATAAGGAAATACACAAATATTATAGGGACATAACACATTATATTTAGTAGAACCTAGTCCACTGTGGCTATTGACAAATAAAATACATTCAAGAGTGAAATCTATGGCATGTATGCCATCTGGGGTATCAATCTAGGTTCTTTTCAGTAAGAAATCCCATATATACCCTTGTGACAATCGGTGATCTTTCATAATGTTCAAACAAAGTGTTCACACATCCCTAAAGAGTTGAAAAATTTTATTGCTTCCCTTCAGTGGTATTATCTTTTCTCTACAAATGTAAACCAACAGTAACTGATAATCAAAACATAGCATCAATGCAATTGAGAATTTGATCTACAAGCCTAGTTATAAGTTAGAACATTAGCATAATTTTGATTCTGAGTAAAAGGAATATTAAACCCACAATATTAAATGTAACTAACAAGGCATAAAATCGATATGCAAGGGAATTGAAATAACTAGTATACAATCCAAATCACACTATGTAAGAAATCAATACATATCTCTATTGCAAGGAGAAGGGGGAATCATACATTCTAATTGTAAAGTGATTTAATCACACATACATGATGTAATTATAAATCAAACCAATAATGAAATTATATAATGATCTAGGATTATTTAGTTATAAATTGAAACACACAATATTTAAATAAGATGAGGGATGGAGTTACATTACAAAGTTATGGAAATAGGGGCAACATGGCTGTGTAGTTGGGCCCATGCAAACCAACACCACATTTCTTAAACAGAGTTAGATAATGCACCTATCAAACATAAATAATGCAATTTGTAAGCATCAACACAGAAATTCTATTGGTTTTTCTTCAGAAGTACATGATATATTTGTAGAGGTATACAATGATCAAGTCAAGCATATTTCAGATTCACAACATTATAGTATTGTTATCACAGATTGATTTACCTCCTCCCAAGTGCAGGGATCAAGTTATATATAATTTTACATAGGGAATAAAATGAGTAGGGTGATTCAATGTATGTGTGTGTGTGCGTGTGCTGATTGGGGTTCAAATATTATAGCTTACCATTTTACCTATCAATTATCACACAAATTCTATATGATGAGAAATCATGATGTTATGGTCCTTTTGTTAATATGTTGAGGTGAGAATGCAACAAAAGAGAAGCATCAAAACAAGGGTAGTGTATTTGGAAAGATAATTATGTCTGTTCTTTTTGTTTTGAAAAATAATTCCTTTTTAAATGTTCAAATAAATTAGAAGTTTTAAGTTAGATTAAGGATTTAATTCCTAGTTTGAGAAATGAAATTGGAAACATATTGATGTGGTGTTGGATATCTGTAGTAATAGGTTTTTACCCATCTATCACATGCTTCATGTGAGAATATATCACACTCTAGGGAGATACTAGTTTATTATAATTGATTCATAAATTGTCATGAATATTCCACCGGATAGTCTATCACAAAAGATCTGATAAACTTTTGCTAAAAATATGGAATCCATATTATGAGAGTTATTTTCCTTAGACTTATATATTTATTAAGTTACTATTTTTATGCATGTAATATAGATAATAAAGGAAAATAAAATAACTCAGAAAATAATAAACAATATTTGACTTGGGAAATCCTTTGGTAGAAAACCTAGATGGAAGGTGGGGCAACTTTTCTCTCTCTCTCTCTGAATGGGAATGGGTGGAAGTATAAAGAAGTGAGACTTATGGCTTGTTTGATTCTACAATGTGCAAAATCTCTTTGTTTTCTCTCTCTCTTTATCCACTCTCAACTACTCTTCTCATCTATTGAACCAAATGCACTGAAATAGAATGAAACCCCTTTTCCTCCTAGTGGCTTTGTTATAACCTAACATGATAGGCTACTAGTGGTTACATTTGAATCCTTCAACTCTTAAATAAGTTTATAATATTGATTCTTCTAGAATATTATTCATCATGATCATGTGGCTATCCCATTTTCTATGAATAATGGGGGTTGACTTGACATCCTCTTGAATGACTATGGTAAAAACAAAAAGGACAACTTCTAGGTGACATAAATTTTTTGTTGACTACGACTCCAATTTATGAAATTATTGCATCATTAGAAAGGTGTCTCTATGTAGAATAGTGCTAGGGGGTGTGCAATTAAGAATCAATTTTTTACCCCCAAAAAAATGTTGGTTTATGCCTCAAACCAATTTGAGAGGGTTTCAAACCCCAATTCACCAAACTTGGACCCATTGGTAAAAATGGTATTGTTAGTTGATTCCTCCATATTTTCCACTTTAAATGCATCAATATGGATGAATAATAATATAATTATCCAATACAGATCATATATCCTTGTTTTTGGAGGCTTTTAGTCACTAAAGTCTTCTACTAAATGAGGTGAGAAATTTTTTCCTCTTCCTTCTCTCGAGTGTACCATTTAGCCTTACCTAGAAGTTTTCCTTTTAATCCAATTTGCAAAAATTATCATGTTATCCCTATATTGTAATTTTGAACCTATTATGAAACTCTCCCTAAGCATATAGTATTAAATCCTTTACACAATATAGGAGTTATTCATCTTCCTAATGGAGCACAAAAGGATCATAGAGTTTCATATTTGCGGCATTCACCATTAACTAAATGTGTATATATGAGGGTATACTAAGTATATAGACATTATCTACCACATTTTCTAGTATCTCAAAGGGAACATATTGTTATATCCCTTTCTGCCACCTTATGTCATCCAGAGGAACCTAAGCTCAACCTTCTAAAGTTTCCAGTCTAAATGCATCCTTATTTCCCTGATTTATGCTCCTTTACTATCCCATCACTCTTGCAAGATCTCCATCCTATCACCCATCACTCTATTGTATACTAACAACCTAGCACTTGAGTATATAAAATCTCATTAGCATGGGAGTGATGGAGGTCAAATTTCTAGAGTAAGTCATTCCCACAGAGATCAACTTGACCCATCTTATCCTAAGTTGGCTAGGGTTAAATTATTGGAGAAGCTTCTCTAATAATTTAGATCATTTAACTTTATTTCCAATGGATTCTATGGAACTTTGATTGGGTTGAAACCTACCTCGAGCTTTGGTTTCTAATTTGGGATCTCTATTATTATTTCTTCCATTACAGGTCCTACATGAAAGTTCATAAACTTCATATTTTTACTTCTCCCAACCTTTCAAAATTTTGGCCATTTTTCCTCAAAATTTGGATCTATCAAGGGAGTTCTTCCTGCTTGTATTCCTTTTATAGATGTGCCTTCTAACGAGTTAGTGTTTGAAGGGTTATATTTATCAAAAGTGACTATTCTATATTGACCATTAAATCTACCCACTGGTATCTCGGTCCCTACCTCTATTCATACAATACTAGATTTTATTTAGAACCAAGAGACAATAGACTCACTAAAGTGAATGTGTTAGGATATTACGCTTCAAAGTATTCTGAAGTAATGTCATATTTTCATCTTGTCACTGTCTCCTTACTAGATTTAGAATGCTAGCATTAGAAAAAATAAATTCACACACAATAATTCATAAATAAGGAATCTAAAGTAAACAATAAAAATGAACCATCAATATACTAATGTCTTTAGTATCTTCCCAAAACCAACACCAAAAAATGTTGGTCAATTTAATTGCTTAAATTTGAGGCATTAAATTATCAATCCAAGAGCACAAACTTAGAGATACTACACTACATGTCAAGGAGTTAGGTCATTGATGGGAATTCTAATATATCACTACAAAAGAGAAATAACATCAGAAATTTTACATGTCATTTTGTCACCATAATGCAAATGACAGTCAATCCGGATCTCTCGCTATCTAATGAAGTGTTCCAATCATCCCCCAACAATGTTGAAATCAAACAATTCCAAAGACAACCAGAATCCTAGATCGCATTTCTAAAAAACCTATTTTGAAGCACTTGTGCAGCTTTGACCATTATGGCCTACACAATTTTGTGCTTTGTCTTCCACTGAATATTTTACATATCTCTTAACGAAAGTAAAAAATAAAAAGTGATTTCTAGAAGCCTTGTTGGAGGAATATTTCCCAATGAAGGCCTCGAGCCCATACATACTTGGGCCAAATCCCTTTGTTCATGGAGGAAACTCTCTCTCTTTGGGGAACCCTCATCCCTCTCTTTATGTATGTCATCCCTTAAGAAGAGAAACTCAAACCTCCTCCCCTTGGCCTATAAATTCAACACATATCAGAGGGTGAAGGCAGGGACTTCTGAATGTAAAATTATGCTACTAGAATAGGGATGGACATATTGTCACCTAAGGGGAGGATTGGATACCATTGGGAGGACGTACATCATCAAGGCCAAGGTTGTAATTCTTTTTATGTAAAAATTATAAATTACAAAGAAATGGAACACCAAGAATATTGTAGAAACAAAAACACAGAAAATGCATAAAACAAGAGAGACATAGATATACGTAGTTCAACTAATTTTGGTTACGTCCATGGAGAAACAACCAATCCTTCCTTTATATTATCCAGCAAAATGAAGAGATACAACCTACATTAGATCCACTATAATTTCCTCTTTGCTCTCACATAGTCTCCTCTCTATTTCATGCTTACAAGACACATATACACATCTACAATACAATTCCCTCATATAAATAGAGGGGTTTCCATCTAAGGAAAAAAAACCTAAATTAAACACAGCTTTCACTGTTAGATCATTCGCCTAATGAACGACTCATATTTAGTATGAAATTACAATATTTTAGAAGGCAAATTTTCATCTATTTTTAGATTTGCGGGCACTTCCCCTGAACCCCCGCTAGGTGGGGGGGTTCATAAAATTGTCATCACCCCATGAAGGTGACTAAATGGGCAGTGTTACAGCCCCATTAAGAACTATGGTCCAACACAACAATATCTATAAATAAAGAGGATAATCAGGCTCCACACCCAACAACTTCTTCTCATTTAATATTAATACAAGCATTGTTATTTCCTAATTGCACTTGTTCTAATTTTATTTACGAAGTTCCTTGATCCTTTGCATGATTCATTACACAATATTGGTTTAATCTTGTGCTTGGTGTTATATTGTGATTTCCATTCTTGTTATGTTTTGCCTTATCTACATTATGCTTGTATGCCTTTGTTGTTCCTGTCCATGCAAATCTTCCTTTGAAGCAATGAGGAAAGGCTTTTGAAAGCATCAGAAAGACTTCCACAATAATTTCATAGAAAAGGTAAAAGGCTATTGCATACATCACACTTCATTCTTTAGTTATGAATTAAGGAAAGGTAGCAATCTCTTGTCTGTTTGTTACTAGATCTTGTTTTGAATCTAGGGAGATCGCTTTTGTTCGCAAGAGTGATTTTTCCACTATAACAAATTGGCGACCATATTGGGGAATTATTTTTTCTTCATTATGTCCTCCTTTGATCTCTGATTGATTTATGTAGCCTTGTTTTACTGTGATCTAAACCTCGAAAGGTTAAATTTCTAGATTTTTTAGCTTTTTTTTTGTTTTTCTTAATTTTTCTCATCCTCTGCACTTTTTCATGGCAATAGTGCACAAATTTGTGTACTTTTCCTGTAGTAACAGGGCATTTTCACTCTAGACATAACTAGTTACCTGTGCAAGTCTCTTGAATTTTAGAAAAATTAGGGTTTCCATTTGTTGGATCCAATTTATTTTTTTTTGTTGTACTTTTTTGGATCTATTTACATTCTTTAAAGTTCCACTCTATTTTTATTTTATGTTTTTAGTTTTATTCTTGAGGAATTCTTCTGGTGAATCATTAATTAATCAAAAGAGAGATTAGTCATTGCTGAGATAGCTTGAGTCTGTCCTTCTTCTGTCAAAAGATCAAATTAAGTACTTTGTTTTCATGATTGCGAATAATCATTTGTATTGGTAAAAAGTTATGGGTTTTCAAGGAAGAACTTGTTTTTTGGAGTTTGTTGTTTTTTTGAAAGAGAATAGTGGTTATTGTTTTCTATAAGATAAAATAATATTCTACTTACAGTAATTTGTAATTCATTACATCAAGTTGAGATTATTGCTTGTGTTTTTTGAAGGAGGAATTAATCATTTGATTTTGGGTATGAGAGAAATTTTTAATATTAAAAAAAATTGTAGCTTGGATTTTAAGGAAATTAGGTTCCAATTTTTAAAAAATTATTCCCCCTTACAACCCAGGGGAGGGGGGGAAGAATCGTGTATTCTTCATTCTCTTTATTTTGTATTTTGAAAATGATTCATTGATTATTTCATTATTAAAAAGTGAATGAAACCTCTCTCCTTACTTTAGTTATGATTCATCGAAGTGAACAAATTACATTATCATGCTCAATTACATTCAGTTTTGAGTCAGGTTATAACACCATCGATTTCATATCCATCAACTTACTAAGTAAACAACAACTTAGAAAACAACTCTAATAAAATAAATTAAAAAAATTTTATTTCTAGGGCTCATTACACCTACGTTAGATCAGATTGTAATTCCTTGGAATAGGAAAGTGAGTTAACTTTCCAAATATGCAAACAAATAGTAGAATCTTGTGATAGGGAGTAAATCCGTATATTTCAGTTTGACTCTATGAAGCTCTTTTACAAGGGAGCTAAGCACGAGATCATATTTGACCCAATGAAGTGATCAACCCTGCTTCATTGATTATGGTAGCATGATTTACATGCATTATGAATGGTGTTAAAAGGTGCTTGGGAGTCACTTGAAGTATAAACCTCATATTTACCATGTTGATGAACCTTTGAGGGGATTGAACTTTGTTACTATGCCGTTGAATGTACGTCTAATCTAAGACTAATCCCCCAGGTTAACTTGTTGTATGTGATAACCTTAGAGACCATTATATTATGGATTTTACCCAAGGTGACGACAGGGGGGGAAGTCCCTGTTGTACTTAGAGAAGATGTTGACTAGACTCACTTGGACCTTTCTGGAGGGTATTCTTCACTCGAGATGGCACGACTGAAGTTACTTGCACCATATTGTGCCCATTGGGTAGGTTTGCAACATAATTGATTCCACCTACTCTATATCTATCTACTTTTCACATTGATCTCTACGACGTTGGATTTCATCACCAACTAGTGATTTCGCTGTGAAAAGTTTGTTTGCGTGGTTTGACTCCTTATATTTATTATCACATGTTGTTTTCTTCTTTTACTTTTTGTATAACTTAGGTGTGGGTTGTGAATTTGGATTGTTAATATTGTCTAAATTCTTAATAAAATTTATTAAAATTGAATCTAATGGCAACAATTTTGGAATCTACCAATCATGGAACCAATTTTAATGAGAATCCTAGCCCTTTTCCTTGCTTTGGAAATGTTGGTCCTCCTTATATGGCCACATTTTCACTTCCCAAATTTAAGATAGGTTTACTGGTTTCATTGCTTTCAACTTATTTAGTCCCAAATACCCAAACAGTTCCACGTTAACCAAATTCTCCATCTCAACAAGACTAATTGTTTGTTGACCCTTTACCTTCTTCACCCAAAATGTATTCCTCCCTTATTTCTTCTTCGCTCAGTAAAAGCCTTGATGCTTGATCTGATATGACCATATATTAATTATTGATGTAGAGTTGATTAGCCATTAGTGAATTGAATGAAAACCATAAGCGTGAAAGACGAGGAAAATTGTTAGAGAAGAACCCTTTATGATAGCTGATAAGCCATAAGAAATATGCAATATTGAAATGAAAATAGTGAAATCACAGATATACCAGACAACGATATTGATTATGGAGTTCGTCCCTGATGGACTACATCTCCGAGTTTGCTTTCAAGATGGGTGACCGTTTTTATTAGGAAGAAGAAGAAGAATTGGTTTACATAGTGATTTAGATAGATTGAACTTGCACACAAAAAATGTTGACATCTGTCAACAAGAAATCTCTCTAAACCATCTTTCGAACACTGCTTACGGTTCCTCAATCCGATTCCTGGTGCTCCCGATATCCTAAAAACAAGACAGATTATCTTTCTCCAGAATCTGCACACAAAACTATAAAATTCTCTCCTTGTCTCCAATGGAGCAAAACTGCCTTTATAGGCCTGCAAAATGCGTAGAAACCTCCTCAGACTAGTTTTTGGGTGAACAAGCTAACTTTTGGGTTCGAATAGGTCGAGTTTTGCCACCTTGGGGTCATAGTCATGGTGTGTGAATTAATAGAAATCCCATTTATAGTATAAAAACCCAAAATAGACCATATATTAAAGTTGAACCCATTAGTACTTAGATAACCAGGTGAAAGCTGATTGCCAGCTCATGTGAACAAGTGTGGCTTGCGGTTTGGTCCGCTGACTGGCGGTAACTGCTAACACCTATCACATATCACATGGTCCCGACGCGGTCTCCACCTAGTGGTCAACAAACCCACAGTTTCACGAACCATAAACTTTGCTCACATGACTACAATTTCCTGCTATGATTTCGATGACCGTTAAGGCCATGATGGTTACATAACCATAACTTTATCCTCCTATTGTTCACATGTTTGTAATTCTCGACGTAGTTTTTGTTGGTGGTTAGGGATTGTTTGGATTTAATTTGTAATTTTTTTATGTTTTAACATTAGGCCGAGGGTTTAATAGCATAGGTTTAGGTTTGTTTGAATGTATTTTCATTAATACATGGGGGTCTGATAGGTAGCATAAGACTTAAGCATAGGCTTAATAAAAGGTTTTGTATTTTTAAGTGCATTTTGATTTGAGCATGGGACTAATACATAAAATGAATGTATTGTTTTTTGACATAGGTAGGAGATAGAATAGGACTTAGGTTAGGTGTTTTAGCATAGGATTTTGGGCTTTTAGGCTTAGGATTTACATAGGATTTTGTCATTAGGACAAAGAAGTAGGTCTTAGGATTTTTAGGGTCTAGAATAAAAAACACGGATTTACATATTTGTCAGAATGTGATAATCAAACCATACATAACATCGACAAATGATGTTATCAAAAAATCTGCCATGGCGACAACCCATATACATCATTGACAACTCGGACGATGCATCTATGCTACTGAAAACACTGATCATAACCAACACTTGTCGGTCTGTTGAGGCTGAACTAAAGTGACAACGACACTGAATGACACCCATAAACACTGATGATGACACTTCAAACCTCTCTACAATTGGATCGATGGATCCTCCTGGATCAATGCTAGTAACTATGTGGATAAGAAGAAGAAGAAGCGAGATAAGAAAGAATTAAACCAACTAACCATTGCTCTAAATATGGAAAATTATGAGGAGCCATCTAAAATACATCACAAGCCCAAATTCCATTGTAAGATTTGTAAGAGTGACCACCTTCTTATTGATTGTCTTGACATTCCAAAGGTAGTAGAGGTGTGGTCTAAAAGTTCTCATCAAATTATTTTTGATCCATCAACTAGTGATTATCAGGTTCAGAGAAAAAGAGTAAAGTTAGGTATCCCTGTAGGCTATGGAAATAGAGTCATCAAAATAATAACTTCCCTCACCTAGATGAAGCCTAATTTTTTTTGGAAAACCTTATTGTTTCTCAAAAGAAATTTCCAACTGGCTACCATATTCTTTCTCCCAACCTACCATCAGTTGACGGGGTGGTTGATCTAATTCCAGGTAAATTCAACCCTACTCTTCCATTGGAGAGTGAAACACATATCATTAGGGATGATCACCCATTAGTTGATCAAGTGGTCGAATCAATTCCACATTTAGTTGATCCAACTCTCTTTCTAGAGAGTGACATTAACACTACTCAGATTCTTCTTGTTATTTCATATTCTTCTACAAGGGGTCATTCTACCTATTTATATAGAACCCCCTCCAAGTGTCGAGGTCATTCCCTTTCATTGGAGTAGAATGACAGACCCTCATATTCCTTCTTCCACCCGTTTCCAAATAATTGTGAAGTCTTATGGTAAGAATGTGCATCACACAAATGTAGATTAAGTTGCTTCTATTAGTATTTTATTCTCAAATTCTTGGTAAACTTTGGGTTCCCCTAATATTGTGTTGTTACACAAAATATTTTTGTCTTTTAATAGAACCATCAACAAACCTTTAGGGAACCTTCCTAATTTACCTATTACCTTGAAAGGTAAAATTGTTTGTGTTGATGTTATGGTAGTCCAATGCGGCCCCTTGGATTTCAATTTTACCCTTGGGAAAGACTATGTCTATGCCATGAAATTTTACGTGTCAATTTGTCACCGTTAGGAAAATGACTGCTAATCTGGATCTCTCACTATCAGATGAAGTGTTCCAAGCATTCCCCTAGAATGTTGGAAGCAAAAAGATCCCAAAGACAACAAAAATCCTAGATCACATTGCTCAAAGACCTATTTTTAAGCAATTGTGTAGTTCCCCTAGCCATTACCTGCGAAACATATTTTTTACCATTGAGGCTTCCACAATTCTACGCTCTGCCTTGCACTAAAAATTGCACGAATCTCTTAATGAAAGTAAAAAATAAAAATTGCTTTTTAGAACCCTTGTTTGAGGAATATTTCCCAACTAAAGGCCTCAATCCCCTACATACTTGGGTTGTAGGTTTTAATCCCATACAAAAATTACCTACATACGAATTCTAAAACACAGAAAATAAACAATGTGAGAGCATAACACATAAAACACATATACACAGAGATTTTCCCTTGGATCCCAAAATCAGTACTACCAGCTTCATTTTTCATTATGTTCCTTTCAATGTTATAATACATATTTATACATGCCAAAGCATCCAATACCATGGACCGAAAAACCATCGCGTCCAAAAACATGTGCAAAATCATGCACAAAACCATAGGTGGGTCCGCCCATGCTTACATAGGGTCCAGAACCAAAATTTTCCAATGCGTTGCCCCAAACCCCATAAAAGTGGGTTATGGGTATGCCTCGAACCCCTGTGACTCCCCCCCCCCCCCTCACTAACACAATCAACGCCAATGAAGGGGGGCTCCGCCCCCCATCTAACTCCTCAGTTAACTACATGGGCTAGTTGTGGAAATAATATAAAACAACCCAACATTCTCCCACTTGTTGTTTTCTTTCCACAGGGAGCCACAAGAGAGCTTAGTCATTTTTCCAGCCCTGAAATGCCCATTGTCTCTCTACACCAAGTGAACTTCTCAAAGCTGACAAAGTTTGTTAGTGCATCTACAGTATTCGTCAAAGTGTCCACCTTTACTAGCAACACCTTTTTGTCTTCTATCATATCCCTAAAAAAGTGATACTGGACATCAATATGCTTTGTCTTTGAATGATATGTAGGGTTCTTTGCCAAGAAAATTGCACTTTGGCTGTCACAGTCTATCCTTATAGCTCCCTGTACTAACCCCATACTTGAACACAATCTCTGCAACCAAACTACTTTATTTCTTGCATGAGTGGTTGCCATGTATTCTGCCTCTATAGTTGATAGGGCCACTACAGATTGTTTCTTACTCATCTAATTGGCTGCACCTCCAAATAGGTTAAACGCATACCCACTTGTAGATATTCTCTGATCCAGATCTCTAGCCCTGTCTGCATCAACAAAGCCACGAATATCCAACACTCTGTCTAATCCTGGTCTTCCTTAGTAGCACAAACCATAATCACTAGTGCCACACAAATAGTTGAAAACCTGTTTTACTACTGTCCAATGCTCCTTCCCTATTTTTGACATAAACCTGCTCAATACTCCCACTGCATGTGCAATGTCTAGTATAGACCATTGCATACATTAGGCTACTGACTGCACTTTCATATGGAATAGGGGACATGCCCTCTTCCTCTTCTTGTGTCTTGGGATGCTATTCAACAGATAACCTCACACCTACAGGAATAGGAACCTTCATCGATTCACTATCATGCGTATTAAACCTCTGCAATATTGTCTCGACATACTTCCTCTGGTTTAACCAAAGCTTCCCGTTTTCCTAATCTCTTTTAATTTCCATGCCCAAAATATAGTTTGCAGCACCAAGATCTTTCATGTTGAATTTGGACAACAAATGGGTCTTCAAATCTTGGATAATTTCTTTGTCATTTCCAACTAGCAACATATCATCCACATACAAGACCAGATAAATAACATGGTAACCAATTAATTTGGAATATACACAGTGATCTGCTTTGCTTCTGCTAAAGCCAAGTCCCTGTATAAATGTATCAAATTTTTGACACCACATCCTTGGTGACTGTTTTAACCCACACAAAGACTTCTTTAACTTGCATACCAGTTCTTTCTTACCCTTCACTGCAAAGCCTTTAGGTTGCTTCATGTAGATTTCCTCTTCTAGATCCCCATGAAGAAATGTTGTGTTCACATCCATCTATTCTACCTCAAAATCAAAAGCATCACAATAGATAAAAGTAATGTAATAGAAGTTACCTTGGCAATAGGAGAAAAAATATCACCAAAATCAATTCGTGGCACCTGGGAATAACCTTTTGCTACCAATCAAGCTTTGTATTTCTCCACCTTTCCTTCTGCATTTTTCTTCTTTTTGAATACCCATTTGTTGCCAATGGGTTTCCTTCTAGCCAACAACTCCACCAGATCCCAAGCCTCATTTTTGTGCAAAGGTGCCATTTCATCAACCATGGCCTCTTTCCAGAGTTTTCCATCCTCTAAGTCCATTGCTTCCTTCACAGTTCTAGGATCATCATCAATAACAGACAAATCAAAATTTGAACAGAAAGGAAATGGACTATACCTATCTGGCTGCCTTCTTTCTTGAACTGATCTTCTCACACTCGGCGTTTGTGGCTCTTCATCTTCTGATTCCTCCTCTGCTGTAGAGTCTGATTCTTCCTCCTTTAGCTCAAACTCTATCTTCTCAGGTTCCTTTGGTT
>APFE031608224.1:0-14601 GCA_000404065.3 Pinus taeda
TGATGCTCAATGATACACAATCTTAGTTTTCCATGTTCCTTGGTCAACCATTGGTATCCCTCTTAACCTAGAAAACCCCTTGCTCTACCCATTTTTAATGGCCAACTACAACTAACTATGGTTAGAATGGTTGTCAACTAGGGTCTCTATGGATGAACAAGTCAACCATTGTCAAATTAGAAAACCATAATTGTCATAAAAATCTATGGTCAATCATAGTCAAACTAGTCAAACTATGTTCACATATGGTGAACATGGTCATGTCATGTTCACCATGTTTACCATATTTAATGATTGTGAACATGATGGCATAGTCAAACATAGTAAACCTTTCTAGGGTGAACATGGACAACCATAGTCAACAAAGTTCAATCATAGTCAAACAATCATTAACCATAATGAAAACATAGTCACTAATGTTTAACAATAGTCACATTTTGCCAACCATACTCTTACCATAGTCATATGTCATCAACTATGATCACCATGGTTGACTATGATTGGAAATTGTTAACTAGGGTCACAATGGTTAGCCATTTTCAACCGTAGTTAACTTTATTCAGCGTGGTTATCCTACATCAGTCATGGTCAGCCATGTTGAACCATGAGAAACTTAGGTCAAACATGGTCAATCATGGTCATATTTGGTCAATCATAGTAACCATAATCAATCTTTAAAAACCATGGGCAACCATGCTCAACATGGTCAACGATATTGTAATTCTAATAATAAACATAATAATAAGAATCGTGTGACCATTATCATTGACAACCCTATGTTTACCATATTTTTGGTATAGGATTTTAGTTTCATGGTTTTAACATTGTGTTTTAATATTAGAGTTTTAATAATCAAACATGATGTGATATCAAAACGGGTATAGAAATCTATCTAAAATTGCATTGTTACAAACATTGTTCCAATATGACAATCATTGTCATAATGTTACATTACATTACAATTTATTCAATGTCGCAATGCAACATTAGAAAATTAGTCAACCACATTTAATAATTTTGTTGAGTATGTTCTACCATGTTTGACTATGTTTGATAGTCAACACTCCTTATCTTCAATTAAACATAATCTCCTATCATTACTATTGCTCTCTACAACCTACAACATAAGGGAGAGGATATGTCACGTAACGTTACATTAAAAAACTTAAAAATATATATATATATATGCCTCAGCTAATATATGTATACTTTTTAGTATGAGGGATAAATGTAATTTCTTCATTCAGCCGAGATCTAATGTTTATAGTATGGTAGAAATGTGTAACTTAAAGTAATATAATGTTAATATTTTTTACTAGGTCAAAATAAAATTAAAATATGGTAGAGATGTGTAACTTAATTTAATGTAAACTCTGTAATTTGGTGAAAATAAAATTAAAATAACAAAATAAAAATTAACCCTATAAAAATTAAATAAGAAAAAAAAAGACTCATGGTATTGACTCATGGAATTCCTTTGGAATACGGTCTATTTAAGGGGGGATTAAACTAGCCTAGATTCATGTTAGTTTGATGTTATATTTAGATACATAATTAGTTGTAGAAAATGATGGAATTGAATATGTGTAGTTTATAAAGGTAAAGCTTTCTAGTAAAGGTAAAATGTTTTTATGGAAATGTTTGCAAAGGTGAGTAAATATTAGGGAAAATGTAATTATTAAATTTTATCTAATATTTTTTCCTACTTCCATCCACTTTTTACTAAGTTATATTGGATAAAATATAATACTCTAATATTACATTTTACCCAATATTTCCCCTCAATGGGTCCACTTCTTATAGTAATTTTTCTTTATATTTATAATTTAAAAGTGAACAAACTCAACTATAAAATTAGGAGGAATGAGGGGAAATCTTGAGTAGAATGTAATATTTAGAGTGGGGTGTGATGTGAAATATTAGGTAAAATTTAATAATATTACATTTTAATTAGTATTTCCCCCCACCCCTAGACACTATATTAGGTGGGGGTGGTTATAAGTATTGGGTAACATATAATATTGTAATATTAAATTTTATGTAATATTTCCGCTCACCTGATTCACTTTTCTGCACTTAAAGCACATGTGTAGATGTAATGTAGGAAATGTAATGTCGACTCAATTGTAATAAATATATTTGTACTAATTAATATAGATGTGTTCCATCTATAAATTTAATTAATAAGCCGATAAAAACTTGATATTTACAATATGGCAATATTTTTAATCATGAATATTTACCATTGATATTATTAACTTCTAAGTAGGTTGTTTTACAATACCATGGGCCACTACTCACAAGAGAAATATAGAGAGGGAGAGGAGGGAAGAAAATTATAATACCATGGGCTACTACCATGGTTTATCACTACCATGCGTCATCTAGACTTTTGATTATTATGTTATGGATCTAGGATTTTAATTATTTTGTTACAATACCATGGGCCAATACCATGGCTTATCAATACCACATGCCCAAAAACCATAACTTATTTCAAAATTAAAATATTTTACAAATACAATTTTAATTTAATTTTATAATATTTTTTAATTAAATATAAGAGAAAATAAGTTATAATTACATTTGAGGTATATATAAACCCTCCATCCTCATGATTACTAACAATATTCCCATAGAGATTAAATGGAGGTTTTAATAAATTAAAAAGTGACAATACTTTTATGTATACATATATGAAATTTATATAATATAAATAATATTATAAAGAACTATGATAGATGCATCTTAACCAAGGATCTAAGATAAGTGAGAAACAAAAGTGATTAGCAATGATAGAGGAAAGATAGTGCACCATTCTTTTAATTTTTTTATTATTGTATTTACTTTAACATGATTGATCCAAAATATAGGTTTAATGTTTTACAACCAATTATGTTTTTTTTTAATTTAGATACTTTCTTAAATACAATACAATGGGATCATATTTAAGAAAGAGAGTGAGATGGAAGGGGGAATACAATGGGGGAGAGAGACATAGAGGTGGGAGAGAAACTGAGAGAGATAAAGGAAGAGAGAGAGAGAGAGAGGAAGGGGAGAGAGGGAGGGAGAGAGATTGATTTGGAGGGGGAAAGAGAGGGAGTGAAGACCAAAGACATTAAGAGATAGAGACAGAGAGAGAGAGGGAGTGACAAGGTAGAGATGAAGATGGAATGAGGTAGAGAGGAGACGAGGGAAGAGAGAGAAAATGAGAGGATAAAGATAGGGAAACGAGGGGAAGAGAGGGGGAGAGAGAGACAGAGAGAGGTAGGAAGATAATGAGAAAGTTGGAGGGTGGAGAGAGAAAGCGTGTGTATGATCGGGGGAGAGATGGAGGGTGGTGGGAGAGAAGGGGAGAGAGAGGACTTGAGAGAGGAGAGAGAGAGATGGATTTGGAAGGGGAAGAAAGATATAGAGATAGAGAGGTGGAGAGGGAGTGGCAAAGGAGAGATGGAGAGTCAATGAGGGAGAGAGAATTGAAAGAGAGAGAGAGAGAGAGAGAGAGAGAGAGAGAGAGAGGGTGAAGAGAGAGAGAGAGGGACAGGAAGAGGGAGCCAGAGAGATATAGATAGATATGGAGAGAGAGAGTGTGTATGTTTTCGGGGCGAGAAGGATGGATAAGGGGAGACATAGATATAGATGGGGCAGGGAAGAGGGTAGAAGAGAGAGGAAAAGAGAGGGAGGGAGGAATAGAGATAGATTAGATATAGAGATATAAATGGAGGGGCACAAAGCGAGAAACAGAGAGAGAGAGAGAGAGAGAGAAGGGGAAGAGATAGAGAGGGAAATGAAGAGGGAGGGAGAGATAGATAGATAGATATGGGGAGAGAGAGAGAGCATGACATGTGTTTACAGGGTTGATATAGAGAGACAAATTAGGAGAGATGGAGGGAGGTATAGATATAGATGGTAGGGGGAGAGAGGGAAGAAGAGAAAGATAGATAAAGAGAGGGAGAGGAAGATAGAGAGAGATGGGGGAGAGAGGGAGGGGAAGAGAGAAAAGGGGAGGGAGAGGGAGATAGACACAGAATGGAAGGTGAAGAGAGAGGGAAGAATAAAGAGACAGACATAGACAAATATAGACATAGAATTTAGATCTAGAAAGTCATGAATATTTTGGATTTTCACTAAAATAGATGTATTGATTTTAATGTAGTTGTTTATTTGCAATCCTATTTGATCATATGCACTATATGCATTGATTTAAGTGTAGATGTCAATTTATAATCCTATTTAGTACTTATACTAGATGCATTTATTTCAGTGTCGATGTTGATTTCTACTCCTATTTGATTGCTACACATGATGCATTGGTCTCAGTGTAGATATTTATTTATAATCCTATTTGATCACTTGCACTAGACGCATTGATTTCATTGTAGATGTTGATTTCTAAACCTATTTAGTAGCTTACACGAGATGCATTGATTTTAGCGTAGATGTTGATTTCTACTCATATTTTATTTCTTGCATTAGATGTGTTGGTTTTAGTGTAGATATTGATTTCTAATCCTATTTGATTTCTTTCACTAGATGCATTGATTTAAGTATAGATGTCGATTTCTAATCCTATTTGATTTTTTTCACTAGATGCATTGATTTTACTATAAATGTTGATTTATGATTTAATGCAACTAGATGTATGATGTACATTAATTTCAAATTAATTAGATTAATATTGTGCATTGATTTCAGTGTAAGCATATCTCTGCCTCCTCCATCTATATCTCTATCTCCCATTGTCTCTCCTTCTCTATCTCTCTGTCTCACCCCCTAAACATACACACTCTCTCTCCATATCTATCCATTTATCTCTCTCCCTCCTTCCCTTTCCCCTCCCTCACTCTCTTCCCCTTCTCTCTCTCTCTAACATTTCTCTCTCCATATCTATATCTCTTCCTCCCTCCATGTCTGTGCCTCTCTCTTCTTCCCTCTCTCACCCCCACCATCTATATATCTATCTCCCCTTGTCTCTCCTTCTCACCCACAAAACATACACACTCCCTCTCGGTGTAAGCACATAAAAATTATTCATGACGTGTATTGACTTATGTGTTACAATAATTCAACCATAAATACCAAACTTGAATTTCCATCCTAAATAAAATCTTACCCGAAATTTGGCTTCTTGAAACTATAAACTATTTATAATTGGGTACATTCTTATTATTCTCATTTTCCATCATTCAACATTGTTAATTACTTTGCATTCAAACATGGTAATAGAAAATATGTACCATTGGAAATTATTTGGGGTTTAACACTCCATAAGTAACCATGATTGACTTTCGAGAAAACTACTATTAATATTGGAGAGAAACAAAGACAAGGTATTTTGTTTACTTCTATAGCTCGAGTTAAATATATGAATGGTCTATGACTCCAACTACTCTTTTCATATGATCGATATGAGAAAATGGAAAAACTAATAGGTGCGGCAATAGGAACAGTAAAAGAAAATAGTTTCAGATTAATCATAATGAATATTGTTTGTAATTGACTGTATTCTTAATATTCACATTTTCCATCAATCAAAATTGTTACATTGACACTTTGCACCCAAAATTTTTATTTCAACATTTTTCATCATTCAAGTTACTAACAGTCTCTCTCATCTCAACAAACTGAGGTAACTAAGAAAAATTTAAATTAAATTGACTAAATAAATCTTAGACATATTTAGCATATTTAAAATGATCAAAATATTTAGATGTTCAACAAATTTTGTATGATTGCACATGACTAAAACAAGCCTAGATTCGTCTTAACACCAAATCTATCAAGCGTCAAGAGGGATCAAATCCCTCGAGTTGCAAACCTCTCCTCAATTTTGCACTCAAAACATAGGTTTTCACCTCTAGATATTTAGTCCCTCTCGGCGGTTGATAGATCCGAGGTTATGATGGATCTCGGCTGGTTACTATTAATAGTCAAACATAACCAACCAGATTATTGAATATAGTCAAACAAAGTCAACCTTGACAGTCATTGTTTAAATCATTTACAATGATGATATTATAATATTGGGTTTGATATTAGGGCTTATAATAATGAGCTTATAATATGGGGTTTAATATTAGGGTTTATATTATTGGGATTAATACTAGGGTTTATAATATTAGATTTAATATTGAGTTTATAATATTGATGTTAAATATTGGGTTTATAATAATAGGTTTTATAATATTGGGTTTATTATTAGGTTTATAATATTGCATTTAACATTAGGGATTATAATATTGGGTTTAATATTCTGGTTTATAATATTCGGTTTAATATAAAGGTTTATAATATTTAGTTTATAATGTTGGGTTTAATATCCAAGTTTATAAGATTGGGTTTTATAATGTGAGGTTTTATACTATTGGGTTGAATATTATGGTTTAATATTATATTTGAAATATTGGGTTTAACATTAGGGTTTACAATATTGACTTTAATAGTAGGCTTTTTAATGTTAGTATTGAGCTTAATATCAAAGTTTGTAATATTGGGTTTAATATTGGGGTTATAATATTTTGGTTTAGTATTGAGTTTTATAATGTTACGGTTTATAATATTAGGGTTTAATATTGTGACATTGGAATGGTACATAAATATATTCAATGTCGCATAGTGACAAGTATTGTCTGAATGTGATATACGATGTTACAATCATTGTCATAATACAGTAAGCTAAAAATTTAACTTACTAGGAGCTCCACTATGGAATCACCATGTATGTTTAAGAGAGAATTTAGCATATAGTAGTAGGTTACTTTAATCCGAGGAAGCTTTGACAAGAGCTTTCGCAAATGGTGTGTGTGAATCACGGGGGCTTCACTTAGGGAGAAATACCATACCACATGGGTTCATATTGGGGGAAATATATTGAGGAAAATGTGACATATTGGGGGATACATAGGGGGTGAAGGGTTTTTTAATTGGCCAGTATAGAAAATGGAGCTCAAAGTTAATGAAAAAATATAGAGGGGTATAAAAAATGTTAATGAAAAAATGGATACCTACAATATCTAGTGGACGTAGGGGGTTTTTAAATTGAGAAGATGTATTGGGTCCATATTGGCAAGGGGTTAAATAATGATATTTTTAGGGGTATTTTCCAATATGTAGTCAAATTAAGGATATTGTTTAATATGCCATGAACACAAGTGATAGGTCAGAGGTTCACTGAGTGAAGCCACCATGGTGTGAATGAAGAAGAAGTGGAACTACACAAACAAGAAAAATCCTAAGCACTTCAGATTACAAGACAAGAGTAGAGAACTTACCTCTTAATGCTAGATCCTTAACTCTATTTTAAGATGCCAACTCTAAGAAGATATACTTGAGATATTTTCTCTTATATGTCCTAAATAACCTGCACACAAATAAAGAAACCAACCTGATCTTCCTACAAAATAATATTATTGCCAAGCATAATATATCGATCACATGAAATGCAATAGACCATGAAATATAAATAATGGGGAGAATACTTTTTATGGTAGACCTTAAATAGAACTAGAATACATCAATGAGTTCTCCAAGCCTCTACCCTTGATCTCCTTCCTAACCTCTATTCTCACTAGTGTGGATGCACAAGTTTATCGTGGTCATAGCTCTAGTGGAATTTCAGCATTAGTTCCTTCTTATCCTTATGACTAGTGAAGAACTTCATTTATATAGATTTTCTCATGATTTTCCTTCATTGCATATAGATGACTTTCTTGACCATATTAAGGAGATGGTTAAGCTAGACCAAGTAAATCATTATTTTAATCAACAATAATTATTTTAATCAAATTTGTTAAATTGGACTAATTCTAAACTTATCTAGTTGAATTCCAACATTGTTTTAGGAATCAAATGTAGAGAGCGTGTTGATGACATACTATTTTGGTCCTCAATATGCCTTCTGGTTTGGTTTCCCCAACTAGGAAGGAGTTTCAATCACTCAAAATACCTTTTTTCTTGATGATTCACCAATCACAAATCGATTTTCTGACTTGGTAAAGAATGCGGTTATATTCTTGATCCTGGGGTGAATTTTTGCACTATAATGGAGAATTTTGGGAAAGTCCAACATTTTGACTTAACTACTTAATAATTCCTATGAAAAAAAAAGTTTACTCATATGCTCTTTCTCAAAACTTCCCAAAAAAATATTTATTTACATATTCAATCACTTAAATCTAAGTCATGGCTTCACGACCATTATATTTAACCATATTTACAAATAAATATAAAATAATTATGTCTATAAAACAATTGTACGAGAGGTATCATGACATCAAATATAAGATTAGCACGTTAGTATGACATATATATATGTCATAATACAAGGTTATATATTATAAAAACCTATTTTTATTATTTTGCATTCAAGTGGCCAAAGAGGCCTCGCAACCTATGTAGGGCTCAAATAATAAGTTAGGAAAGACGAGAATGACATAGAATTAGTTGACATGTTTATTTATTGTTTCCACATATATTTAAAGTGAGATATATATTTGGGATATATAATTATTAGTCCCTGCCCTTTCGGGCTGGCAGGGACTATAGTAATCGATTTTGGTCGGTTGCATTAGTTTGACATGCTAATTGATAAACTAATTGGAGCTTAAAGTAAAGTTTCTGGAAAGCACATATCAACCAATACAATATTTTATCCTTTTAACCAATCAATGCAATATCCGTCTTATTTGGCCTCAAACCGAGGTATACAGGCTGAAAAGTTAGGACAAAGTTCGGAGAAGTACAAGTAATTAGACCAACTTGACACCTTCACGAAGTAATGCTATCTTTGCATTAGCATTAATTTGCTAACATTTAATGTTAAAGTATATGACTGAACTAGAACTAGTTTATAAGTAGCTGAAGTTTCCACTTGTTGCCATCGGTTACTGCATGTTGCATGCTTGGGTGTCTGCATGTTCTGATTTGGCGATTCAATGTATGGTTTACTAGTAAATACAAACATGCAGCCTGAGCAAATGTTCGATAGGCTAGGAAACTGAACTACGCCATAAAAACGAGGAGGGCCGAAGCAAGCGCACGCAGCCTGAGCAAATGTTCGATAGGCCAGGAAACTGAATTATGCCATAAAAACGAGGATGGCCGAAGAAAGTGCAAGGGCTACCCAAACGCCTGATTTGAAGTTCTTTATTCCGTCGTTCTATAATCAGAAAACGGTATCAGCTTTATTAGCTCAAATGACTATTGGTTTGGTGAAGATTTTGTTTGTTTGGATAAACTGTTCAATAATTTATTTTTCTGACTAAGCTATACAAATCATTCGAAAAAACTACAAATAGTTATATCTAATATAATATAATAAGAATCTGGAAATTCTTGTTCGATTTAAAAATTATTAGTAATGGTGCAAAGTAAGGATAGAGATATTACTAACCGCTGAATCAGAGCCTCGCTTGGCAGAGAAGAAACAACCTGAGCTGCGGACGGGGCCTCGCTTTCCGGCGACGAAACAGTGAGAATTCTACTTTGTTTCAGACGCATAAAAACAATTAAGGTATCCTAAGAAATGAGCTACGACTTTAATAATTTTAGAACCACTCATTTATTGTACAGTCTTGCTTGTGTGATTGATCTCCTGGCACATCTTTCAGCATCATAATTATGCCAGTTCAAGTAGAGAAGTAACTTACAAAAAGTCTTGTAGCTTAAAATATTTTTGGTCTCCTCCAAAATATGTTTGAATGAGTCCACAACAAACTGTTCCAAGAACTTCTCTTGCAAATATGCCACTTTTGAATTTAGAAATTAAACACATCCTGCTGCAATAATGTTCTATTGTTTCCTCAAAAATTTCTATGTAAATCTAAAATGACTTTTTCAAGTGGACAGAAGATTACATAGTATAGAAGCAAGACAATAGAAGAATAAGTCCAAATACAAGAATATGTTAACCAGCAGCCATGTCAGGAAGGTTCCAGTAAATATATCGAGGAGATGAATATATAGTAAAGTTAGTGTATCACCTCCAACCATTGTTTAAACGTAAAATTTGGGATTCGAATGAGTCCACAACAAATTGTTCCAAGAACTTCTCCTGCAAATATGCCACTTTTGAATTTAGAAATTAAACACATCTAACTGCAATAATGTTCTATTGTTTCCTCAAAAATTTCTATGTAAATCTAAAATGACTTTTTCAAGTGGACAGAAGATTACATAGTATAGAAGCAAGAGAATACGCATAAAAACTTTGTTTCAGACACATAAAAACTCTAACTCAAAGCGTACCAAGTTATTTTCTCTGTGCCTGCCAATAGGGTTTTTTTTACAGCAGAGCGCATTCATTATAACAGTTGTATAAAGTAAAACGCGGGCCCTAACCAGTAATAACAGACACCATCAGACTCTAGCACAATAAACCCCAACTCTAACACTGTTAGGCTTTTGCTCTGCCCCTACCAACCGTTAAAATAAACTTTAAACATCCTGTTTTAGATAGAAAAATTTTCACAGCTGTTTATCAGGACATCCATTGAAAGTGCAAGCTTCTTTCATGCCTTGATAAGCTAGAAAATATGGTACCAGGCATAAAATTATAAATAAAGTACAGAATAATATTAGGAGAGTAGATATCATGAAAAAAAATGTCACTAATGAATTTCAAACCTCATTAACAGCCAAGCGTATTGCATAGGAAGAATTGGCGATTGCGTGTTGCAGACAGCTTAAGTCTCCGCTAAGAACTCGGTCCTTGAATCCTTGGCTCCTGCGTTTTTCCTGCAACACTATCCTTAGGTGCCCGTGCTTTCTCTGCTGAAGCATCCTTAGCTGCCCATGCTTTCTCCATAGCTGCATCTTTGGTTTCCTCAGCAAACGTGGAGGCAGGAGGTAGTATCGTGTGCAGGGGGGAAATGGTGTGGGTCATCATGCTTCAACCTACCATAGTGGTAGATGGCTTGCATGCAATGCACGTGGCTGTCACATCTGTTTTGAATGGCAAACATTAGACACTATATTGTCATGCAATAATTGCCTGCCTAAAAAAAGTTTGAAAGATAAATGGGCAGGATTCATGGGGTTAGAATGTTACTACTGTTACTATAACATTATAAACAAATAGATATTTGAAAAAAAAATCAATATTCAAAGCACTTTTATAAGACGCTACAGTCGGCATGTTGGCAAGATTCCATCTGGATAGATTTTTGACAAGTTATGGTTAGCTCTCGACTCAGCATATTTGTAGTGTTTAGCTCTAGCGCATTTGTAATCATGTTCGAGTGCGAGCTGGGGGAGCCTACAGATTCAATTATGAGCGCAGGTTATTGCTCAGACGCGCTACGTTCTTAACTATTTTGTTATAATTTGGAAAAAAAATGTGCAATACCTATAACTCTTATATGTATAATGTGCAGTACTTTTACGCCTGAGATCAGGGAGACACTGCTTTACTCTTTGAAATTTTGCTGAGACAAGTTACTTTCTAAATTATTATCTTATATTCTGATAATAATAAATACATGCAATGCCTATAACTGTATAAGCGCTCTTATGGAGTTGAATGTGAATGAATAAAACAAAAGGGTATCAAATAGGGATTAGTGAAAGAAATAAAAGCACAACACAAAATATATATTTATGAGAAATAACAAAAATTAAATTCGGGCAAGAATTAACAAAAAAAATACATGAAGAATTAAGAAAATGGCTTACATGATCGGAGAACACAAAATAGATCTCGTAATAATACACTCTCTCCCTTCATGCGGAATATGAAAGTAATCTCTATGTTACATTATTATATAATTTTTTTTAATAAATTCAATAACAAAATAAATAGATACATATTTTAAAATATATAGTATAAAATAATAAATAATAATCAAATAAAATTTAAATTTAAAAATGTTCGTCTCTAAATTTATATTTTTTTATTTATAAATCCTACAAATTATTCGTTGTTTACTCTACTGTTGAAACCATTGCTACCGATGCTGCTCTCTTATACTGGTGATGGTATGTTGGGTCACTATATAGACTTGGTGCTAATTCAACAGAAAAGGGCTATGAATATTAATCTTTTACTAAAAGGACCGGGACTGTGACTTAGTCAACTGAATCCACATCGGGATCTGCACTGAACGGATCTTATTCTCGATCATGATGCACTTTCATAGAGAGGCCCCTACTATTCACTATATCTTTCAACGTTCGCTTCCGTCCAATTCCTCATGATACTGTGTACAGTGATCTTTAGCTACTATCGTCGTTCCCTTGTGAAAAGGCATGGAGAGCAATATATAAGTGAGACACGGAAGGATCTAAAATTGACACTCGAACAGGAAAGAAAGGATGCTACAGGCTATAATCGGACCTTTGACTATTACATCTCGAACTACTGCTTGAACTTCAATCGGGTATCTAACCACTGCTTCTTCCATAGACTTATTATTACCTCAAGAGGATTCTCAAACAGCTGCACGTACAATTGCCTCCACCTCTGGGCGCCTATCGCGGTAGTAACCCACCTTTAACCCATTCGCATTCGTTGCTATCACAAGTTAACATTGCAAGTCACTTGATGTTGGCAGTTTCTGTGCTTGCGGCTGCATAACCTGCAAAGGATCAGATCGAACCTGCAAAGGATCGCAGGTGGCTTAGATGGCTTTCTGGCTGCTGGTGCCTCTCGGCACCTATCGTGGTAGTAACCCATCTTTAACCCATTCGCATCCGTTGCTATCACAAGTTAACATTGCAAGTCACTTGATGTTGGCACTTTCTGTGCTTCTGGCTGCGTAACCTACAAAGGATCAGATCGAACCTGCAAAGGATCACAGGTGGCTTAGATGGCTTTCTAGCTACTGGTGGCTGGACCAGCTAGGCAGGGACTAGCTGCCATGCAGCCTGTCTTGTTTTGATGTTATTATTCATGTATATCATTCAAAATGATGTTGTTTGATTTATAAGATATATTTTTTTGATGTTATTTGATCGATTTATAAGATATATTGTTTTGATGTTATTTTATCTATTAAATATATTGCGTAAATTATTAATATTATAATCTATTTCTTTATTTCTAAAATAAATTTAAGAGGTAAGATTTATTTAAATTTAACTTTATCTACCATTTTTAAATATAATTATACTAAATCAACATTATTTACATTACAATTTCAAACACTTATAATTATTTAATATCCTATTATTTTAAATATAATTATACTAAATCAACATTATTTACATTACAATTTCAAACACTTATAATTATTTAATATCCTATTATTTTTTAGAAATTTAAAGGTAAAATAATCCCTATTCAAAAATATCATTGGTTAATATTCAACTAAACACATTTAGAAACTTAATTTTTAAACTATTTCTTTATTGTATTATATTTTAAAATGCGTTCTTAAATCTTTTTAATAAACTTTATATTATTAAAAATACAATTATAATGATTAAATAAAAAAAATAGTTAATCAATAATTACATAGGTAATTAATTTTTTAAACTATTTCTTTATTGTATTATGTTTTAAAATGTATTCTTAAATATTTTTAATAAACTTTATATTATTAAAAATATAATTATAATGATTAAATATAAAAAAATTAGTATTTTTATAATAATAGCATGAATATTAAATAATTTATAAACTTTTAATTTGTATATTAAATACAAATATAGATAGAAAATTTCAGAGAACATATAAAAGTATGTCTTTCCCCTACCTTATTCTCCTTATAGAAGTAGGTCTTTCCCCTATCCAAAGCCTAGTCATAGCTATGACTAGGCTTCTGTTGTACAAGCACAAGCTCAATAACATAGGAGATCATAGACTTCCCAAGCTAGCTTTAAATTCCAGCCAAAACCATCTAAGGCTCAAACGGGGTGGTATAAAGACAATGGGGCCTGGATGAACCATTGGTAGATCAACGAGAACGATGCATTGCAAAACATTAATAACATTAAAAATATTGTTATTTCTAAGTTCAAAGAAAAAATGTGGCGTGAGAAAGATTTAGCCGCTAAAAGAAAATTGAGTTCTTCTAAGAAGGTCATCAACCCCACGCTATAAGATCAAAAGTATCTCTCTGTTTTAGCTAGCTCAAATAAGAAAAATAATTTAGCAAAGTTTAGAACGAACTCTCATGAGCTCCATAGTGAAACACGTCGTTGGACAGTTCCTAAAACCTAAAACACGAGTTCTTATAAGAAGGTCATCAACCCCACCCTATAAGATCAAAATTATCTCTCTGTTTTAGCTAGCTCAAATAAGAAAAATAATTTAGCAAAGTTTAGAACGAACTCTCATGAGCTCCATAGTGAAACAGGTCGTTGGACAGTTCCTAAAACCTAAAACACCATGGACGGAAAGAATATGCCATCTCTATGATAATAGGAACATTGAGGATGAAAATCACTTCCTCTTAGAGTGCCCCGTGTACAACCACATTAGATCTCAGTTTCATAATCTTTGTCGCAATACTCACCTTCCTAGCCTTTTACAATGTCAAAATTACAGTGAGCTGGGAGGCTTCTCTCCAAGCTTTTTTAGCATAGAAATAAAACCTTAAATCAAACTAAATAATTTGTTTCTCTAGGTCCGATAGACCAAAGTTTGGTCTCAGTGGACGTTAA
>APFE031608232.1:0-23468 GCA_000404065.3 Pinus taeda
ATAGATATATCGTGTGGCGCTTGAAAATAAGTGTACATGTCTAGATAAGGCCTGTGTTCTCTGTACATCTGAGACACATGTCTCTCAAAAAACCACTAGTAGGGAATAAAGACCTAGATATCTACTGTGGTGGGTTGTGCTCCCTATAAGTCACAGCCGCTCGTGCCACCCGCCTCAAAAGGCGGTGCATCCTAGGTTTTACCCCCACTGTATGGATCTGAGATGCTATGCGGACCTCCTCTATCCCCTGGTAGTCTGGTATCCCTATCAGCAAGCCCTCGAGGTTCCGCATCATGGTCTCCATCGTATCATCTCCTGGAGGAGCCACGGCTAGAGCTCTAATGCCCTGTGCATCCCTCCGCGCCTCCGGGGCCAAGCCAAGGGGTCTCGCCGGTCCCACATCTGCATACCATAGCATTTGTCATTAAGACATGTACATGAAAAAATCAAAAACATCATAAAAATAAAAAATAAAAAAATGAGATCAAGTGTCTTACCACCGTCATCCCACTGCTCTCCAGCAGGAAGCGCCATGTCTGGATCTCCACGGAAGTCTATCCCGACATATGGCCAGTCTTCCACAAAAATAGTTTGCCTCTCCAACCACTCTTGGAAGTATACTCCCCATGCCACTGGTCGACCGCCACCTCCTCGTGGCATGACTTGGCCCCATCGTGTGGCCCTCGTCTCTCGAGGGCCCCTAGGCGGGTCCAAGACCATTTCCTGCAGCTGCAAGGCCGGTACCCGCTCCAGCATGAGCGGGAGTAAGATCGACCCGTAACCAAACTGCTTCGACTCACCTCGACGGCAGTTGGTCAGTTGTCTCTTCATGCTTATTGTTACTGCTGCTGCCCAGTTAAATATGGTAGGGTTCAAGCATTCGAGAGCCAATCAGAGATGGGCCTTCGAGGCCTCGTGATTGGCCAAGGAGCCCGCTGCCCGAGTCAC
The DNA here is from genome assembly GCA_000404065.3 of Pinus taeda. Taxonomy (NCBI): domain Eukaryota; kingdom Viridiplantae; phylum Streptophyta; class Pinopsida; order Pinales; family Pinaceae; genus Pinus; species Pinus taeda. The sequence goes on from APFE031608232.1 coordinate 949, forward strand.
CATGAAGAGTATAGTCCGAAGGACGATGTCCTCCACCGTAGGAATTTCCACCTTCCCACTCCGTGTCTTGCGTGCCCATGGGCACACCTGGGCCATCAGCATGTCTAGAGTATCACTGCCGGGTCGCCGCCCCTCCAGAATAGGCATCTCACCTCGACGTGACAACTCGGTCAAGAAATAGATATCTGTGTAATCGAACTCGATGTCCTGGCCTCGGATCACAAATTTCCCATCAATGGGATTCCAGGCTCTGATCAAGAATTCCAGGAGGTCAGGCTGTGCTCGCAGGCGCGGAGTTAGGAAGAATTTAAGCAACTCGCACGCCCGCATTGCATTTCGGCACCCAACATCGGTAAAAGCTGCTATATCCTTGTTATCATGAGCGCGTTCCTGCAAAACAAATGCCATTATACCCTGCATGATCAAAAAATTTCATTAGGGCCCTGTTCATAAAATTTCATACGTTCATTTGTTAAAAATTTTGTTGCGCGGCGTCAGCGCGACTGTTTTTAAAATAGTCGCGCTGATAATGGCGCCATTTGATAATTTTTACCGGGTCAGCGCGGAAGCACATCACTCTTCTGCGCTGATCCGGGAGTGGTCAGTGGAAATTTTTCTCGATCAGCGCTGACCCGATAGGGAAATCCGCGCTGACCGAGAGTGGAATGAGCTTCAAAAAATCCGCCCAACCGCCACTTCCCACCGTTGAAATGCAGTAAAAAGACTTCAAAATGGAGCGTAAGGGAAGATGAACCTACCTGGTACAGGCTGCAGGATCTTCGGTGCACGTACGGGGTGGAATTTGGCTCGTCAACCTCACAGCTCCAAGTCGTTCTCCAAAGCTCAAATGGTAACAATGGTGAAAAATTTTGGTTTACCCTCCTATTTATGGTAAAATTTGAAAATTAAATATTATTTTTTATCCATATGGGTTTTTTATGATGGTTTTTACCATATGCTTGGTGCCAATATAGTTTTACTATGTTTTTATGCATGTTGTCTACCTTATTTCGAACAGGTTTATGCGTGCAGTGTTCCTTGTGCAGATTTGCATGCTGGTGGAATTACGAAGGTTTTTATATGCACTTAGTTCCAAAACGTCGGCTTTAAGCTCTTTTTCGACGTGAAATAAGAAAAGATAGCCGAATCTCCCTCTCGACTCGTTCAAAGAAACGAGAGGCGGTCGTCTTTAAAGCTCTTTTTTCGACCGTTTAAACTTAAAAAGATCGCCTGATTTTTGTCGTTTCGAATTCGTTAATGGCCACGAAGCGACGTGGTTTTGATCGCTTTTCTACTTTTTCAAGATCAAAGTCATTATTTATGAAAAGTACTCCTCGGTCGTAATGATCGAGCAGTTATTTCGAGCATAGATTTATACTTTTTCGGGCTCGAGAGACACAACTTTACGAAAAAGGACACCCCTGGAGTTTCCTTTTCGCTGTCTTTTCAAACTCTCTAAATATGAAAAGACGTCGAGTTTTTCCTTTGTCAGACTCGTTAAAACTTAATGACATCGGGTTCCGTCGTGATGACGCCTCTCAAGCATATGCTATCCCTGTCAAGCTTGCCATCCAAACATAACCGGGGTACTCGCCAGAAATTGTGGGGGAATAAAGGAACTGTAATCATCATCGTGTCGGCAGTATGTCGCTCTTAAACATGGCACTTATCTGCATTCGTGTCTGGGTGGGGACATCTCATCTTGTTTCACACTTTCCTTCGTGGGTTTGGGTTATCCTATTTGACCACTCATCTGCTCATCGTCTTGTCACCATGACCCCTGATCATTTGACGTCAAATACTTCCAAATCCACTGTCGTGTCGCCGATATGTTCAAGATAAGTTGACCTCTACAGAATGCTCAGCCTCCCTCGGATATCTCACACAAAAAAATTTATCCGTCTCTATCTCATGTCGATGATGTGGGAAACATTATGGCCCACCTTCGATCAAGATCACTTCCTGTCGACTTCAGCTCATTATCCAGGAAGATGACCTAGAGACTCCCTTCAGGTGCCTTAGAGCCTGCAAGCCTCAATGGCAAGTTCTTCGTGTTTGATGCGAGGTTTTCATCATTGGCCTCAGATTGAATGATTATACGGGTGTTCGAAACCGGCTCACTGCTTCACACGCCGTGGATTGTACCTATAGTACCTTGAGGACCATTGTCATTATTGGTGGTACCTCTCGCGTCTGTTAACAGTTTTCATCATTGACTCGTAATCAGACGATATTCTCGCATGTTCAACGTCGACTCATATATTCGCATGCTTGAACTTGTACTTTGTTCGGGTCGAGTTGGAACGCAAGACCCCGGATTTTGTATCTTGAGATCCAGGCTGCATTTTGTGGATTATTATAATCACTACATGACTCATTCATTAGATGGCTGCGACCATGCGTGAGTCCGTTCATTGATCCTCATCGGATGGCTGCGTCCATACCTAGGATCCAGATTTTTATGTACTCTCTTATGGATGGCTGCGCCCATACCATGTACATCATGTATTTGAACTATCACTTGTACTATGCGTAGGTTCTTCTTGGTGGTGTTCCAGTTTGGCCAGTTCCGTAAAGCATTTCACCCCTTCCACTCTCTCGGGCTTCATGCTTTAGGGGGCATCTGTTACGTAGTAATTTGTCACTGTCTCCCTGTCAGTCTTCCTGCTGTGTCATGGGACCAAATTAATCATGCTCATGCTCTCTAATGTGGCCAAATGACCCACTTTGCCAAAGTTTCCTCTATCATCGCGACTGCTGTAAAAGTAAACGCGCTGATGAGCTCTCCAGAACAGACTCAGTGCGCTGCCAGCGTGGAAGCACACGACTTTCCCACGTTGGTTGAATTTCATGTGACAGCGCGATGTTCCTTATATCTGATCGCGCTGATGTGACTGTCTTTGTTATTCAGCAGTGATGTCAGCGCTCCAGTGCAGTTATGTACCCGCGATGATCCAGTTTGGGCGAGTTTTTTCTAACAGCCGGCCTTCCAAATGACTCCAGACCCGGTTGTTGGCCTTGTAAATGTCACCCTCCCTTCTCTGGCATGTCTGTTTCGTCATTTAAGCCACCTTCCTTGGAGATAAGCTCATCCTCACACCATTGATGGAGACTCCTTCTCCTATTTAAGCCTCCACCATTGCCATGAGCTGCTAGTTTTGGAATTGATTGTGTTTAGAGCATTGCTGATAGTGTGTGAGCTTGATAGGCAGTTGGTGTGATAAGTGTGGGGTTGCTATAGTGCTTAAGGAAGGTTGTGAAGTGTGTCCATCTTGTGTAAACTTGTGTGAGAGAGAGAGAGTTGTCTTGGGACATCTACCTTCAAGGGTGAATGCTTGAGGGACTTGCTGGCTAGACCCAACCAAAGGAGGATTTGACGTTAGAACTTGGTTGTATTCTCTTTTGTTTTATCAATAATAATAGACGACTATCATTATGGTTCCACTCATGTGTCTTTATTATGATGTTTGAGTTGTATCTTTTTTGACTGGTACATAGTTGCATTTCCCGGATTTTATGCTTGTATTTTTCTTGTCCTCTGCTTGTGCATGTGTATGTTCACGGAGATCGTGAGGATTGCGACTAGCTGAGGCGAAAGAATGGAAGGGACGACCCTTATACGAATATAAGCGTTGGATTCGAGGTAGGCTTTCATCTTGGCCTTTATTTTGCAATTAGGAACCTGCGTGTTAGCATTGTTTGATTGTTGCTAGACCTTAGTTAGGCTAGTGGGATCGCCTTTGTCCGCAGAGGGGATTTACCTACACAACACCCCTGCAGTTTGTCAAAAACAGTAAGCGATAACAACGGCTTATGGTTGATGGCCATGTGCACATTCATCTCCATCAAGATCCAAAATATCTTGTTATCCTTGATGCACTAGGGATCCTTGGTTGCCCACATCGAAGCATACTTTGTTGCCTTTGGTAGGTCCGGTGCGATTAAGGGGAATTGACTATCCTTAGGCAACTCCCAGGCTACCAACATAATGGAAAACAAGAGCCACGCATCATGGAAGGTCTTGATGAGCTCCTACGCTTTGCGGCAGTTCGCTAGGAACTCACCACAGAGATAGCATGCCCAAGTAAACTGGACCCCTTCCACGCATTAGGTTGCTAGAGTTATGATAAGCATTAGCACTTCATCTGCATGACACTTCCACATAACCTTTCCTTCCAGAATTTGCGTGGCCACCTTGACTGTAGGGTCATTGATACTCGAGATGGCATAGCCACGCGACTTCTTTGTGAGCTTGAATTTTTCCTTCATGGCCTCCACGAGGGCATGTTTGCCACATTTTCTGCCAAACATCATGGCTCGATTTTCTCCCATATATATTAGTCACATGATTCTTTGGATCAACATGTCTGTGATGGGTATCGGCTCCTCCAGGCACAGGCACCCATCATGCACCAAGCACAAGAGCTACTTGATGACCACCAATGTAATGGGTGGGCGATTGTAGTGTGACACCCATAGCAGGTTGAGCAGACCTACCTTGTCTACACCCTTGAGCCACTTTTGTGGTTCTAGCGTGATCATCCTGGTGGTTGTATGAACAACGCGGTGCATGAGCTCATTAGTCGCCAATTGAGGGAACTTCTCAGTATCAACTAAGTCCCAGTCTTCCAACTTCAGTAGCGGAACCCACCCCAAGCGCGGTCCTTCAAATACAATTTGGTCTGGTAGCAGAGGGGTGTGAAAGGTGACCTTGCTTTCGTTAATGTCCTTTGGTACCTTGGGCTTGCCCTTGCGTGGAGGGACGTATTTAGGAAATTTGGTGAGAGGGTCGAACCCTTAAACTTCAACATCCTCCACTTCCACTCCAACATCCTCATCATCCATTGGGATGTTCGCAATGTCTTCCTCCTCTGATTCAAGATTGATAGTTTTTCCCTTTTCTTGTGTGGTGGGTTTGTTCTTCTACGGGTTTCTAGGTGAAGAGCACATTGGTGTCGTAGCCTGTTTTCCCTTCTTGCCCTTCACACTCTCCTTGGTTAGGGTAGGTTTTGGTCTAGGCATCTGTGGCGACTTGGGGACCTCCGCTAGTACCTTTGCAACCTCTGGAGTAGCTCCCCCTACCTCCATAACAACTTCCAGCACAACCCCCTCGACTATCATTGCTTCGGCATCCATGGCTTATGATCCTAAGAGAATGTTTCAGAGGATGTTGTGGTCAAACTCTAGAAATCGATCAAACATTGGCCAGTCAAGCAATTCTTCGAAGAATGCGCAGTTCATGCAAGTTTGAGAGCTCAACACCTCACTGATAAAAATGCCAAGTGTTTTTTGTTGGGAAGCCACATGTAATTTATAGGCCATTTTGAATTCAAATCCGACCGCTCCCCCAAAAATTGGTTCATTAATGCCAGATTGGCAGCAGATTTTCAAGGATCTTTCCCATAAATTCAGTCTTAAATGTCACCCCCTGCTCCATTTGGCCATTTTTTCACCGTCAAATCATGAACAGTGATTTTAACGGTCACTTTCCAGCAGACCTGCGCGGTTTTTCCCTAGGTAGCACAACTCGCTCCATGTTGTTGCGAACCCTGTGACATCTCTTCGTCCCACACAGTTCCCTTATCGTGCAGTTCCCCAACCCGGGCAATGTAGTTTATAGTCCCACGCCTCCTTTCAGTTTCCTGGAGCGCTAAGACTGTGCTGCCTTAATATAGTCACTGGGTCCGATCACCGATGTATGGCTTCAATTGGCTACCATTCACTTTTCCTAGGAAGGGATCTCCACTCAATTTAACTAACTAAATTGCTCCACTGTCGGTAATTGCTTTGATTACATAAGGCCCCAGCCAGTGCATCCTAAATTTTTCTGGATTTTTTTCAAACTTATTTTCATATAGAAAAACTACGTCATTTACCTTAAAGGTGCGCAATCTAATGTGTGGGTCATGCCATGCCTTTTCGTGCTTCTTTTGTACTTGTTGGTGAAATCCAGCCAGAAACCGATCTTCCTCAAGCTCGACGAGCTGCGCGAGTCTCTCTTCCACAGCTCTGTGATCCGTCATAGCTGTGAATGCTGCTATGTGTAGACTAGGTACAATGTATTCCATCGACATCACTACTTAAACACCATATACAAGCCTAAAGGGTGTTTGTCTAGTCAACTTTTTGCATGTCATTCGATAAGCCCATAGTACTGTGGGTACACGCAGATCCCAATTGTTTTACTGAGCATTGCAAACCTTTATCAGCATGCTCTCCAGTATTTTATTGAATGCCTCCACTATTCCATTGGCCTATGGGTGATAAGGCGTACTCTTCTGGTGATAGACCTAGAATGCCTCTGTTAACGCGTTGATCGTTTCATTCTGAAAGTGCGTACCGCGATCACTCATCAAAATCTTTGGACACCCAAATTGTGTCAGTACATACTCAAATAGAAACTTTGCAGCTATTGTGCCTGTGCAATCCTTCACAGGTTGTGCCTCTGCCCATCAAATTAAATACTCAATCACGGTGATAATGTACTGCGCACCTGTCTTCTTTCCTTGAGGCTGAATTGGTCCCACAAGATCTATTGCCCATTTCTCAAAGGGTTGTAACGTCATCTGTGGGTTCATAGGTAGCTCATTTCTTCACGATGGTTTGCCAGTCCTTTGATAGAGGTCACATGCCCTACAGTAGGCTTTTGAATCCTTGTGGAGGGTTGGCCACCACAACCCTACATGCAAGATCTTCTGTGTAGTTTCTCTCCCTGCATAATGCCCTCCCACAACACCCCCATGCGCGTTCGCGAGGATATTGCTTCTTTCAAACTCTGGTACATATTGTCACAATACTTCATCAGACCCCATTTTGTACAGATGCCCAACAACGATAGAAAAGTCTGCCACACGCACCACTAACTCATTTTTCTGCTGGCTGGTATAACCTTTTGGGACAGTTCCTGTCATCAAGAAGTGTATGATGTCTTCGAAGTGACCATCCACGACGCACAATGCAAATATCTATGCGTTAGGCAACCCTTCCTCCAGATTAGTGGGCTCCTCCCCCATTTTGATGCCATACAGATGATTTGGCCCCATGTTTAATCATCGAGGCTTCACAATGACTTCAAAATCATATTCTTGGAACAATAAAAACCATCCACAGATTCCCCCCCCCCCAACACAGGATTATTGACGAAGTATTTCAGCGCAAAATGATCCGTAAACATCTTAAAATGTCCACCAAGCAAATAATGTCGAAACTTCTGGAGCGCATAGATCATGGCCAACCCTTCGCGCTCGGTGGTGGAATAGTTCTTCTCAACCTTTGATAACTTCCTACTCGCAAATTCTATAGGGTGGTCCAATTCTCCTTCACTAGCTTCTGTCAGTACAGCTCCTAGCGTAATACATGATGCGTCTATGTGTACATGGAACTCCTTCTTCCAATCTGGGAAGACTAAAATCGGTGCAGTGACCATTTTCTCTTTTAGCACATCCAAGATTTTCTAACATTCCTCATTCCAACAGAATGTGATATCCTTTTTCAGCAATTTCTCCATAGGTATTGTGATTTGGGCATAGTTCTTGATAACTTTCCGGCAGTACCCAGTATGTCCCAATGTTGCGTGCAGCTATTTCACACTCCTTGGCACCTCCAAGTTAATTATTATTGCGATTTTTGCAGGGTCGACCATCAATCCCTGTCTGCATACCACATGACCCAGCAAAATCCCAAAAGGGACGCAAACCAAACACTTCTTCAAGTTGAGCACGAATTGGTACCTCCGACAGGTATCTAACAACAAGCGCAGACTTGCCACATGGCGTTTTACCAGCCTAAACACAGTCCAGTCATCAAAGTACACCTCCAAAAATTTATGAATAAATTATTTGAATGCAGCGATGACGACGCGCGAAAAAATCGTAGGCGCATTCTTCAATCCGAAAGTCATTACAGTGTACTAAAAACATCCCCATTCAATCGCGATGGTCATCTTGCTTCTATGTTCAGGCGCGATTTTGATTTGATGGTACCCAGAGAACCGATCAGTGAAAGAGTATGCTTCCTAGCCACCTACATTACCCAATACTTCATCAATGAATTGAGTTGGGAAAGGATCATCTACACAAGTGTCATTTAGCTTCCTAAGGTCTACGCATAATCTTATTTCATCCTTCTACTTCTTTTCCTATACCACCATTGGGCTCACCCAATCAGATTCCTCTACAGGCTCAATGATGCATGCCGCGAGCATCTTATCTAACTCTAAGTGGACCTTCTCTTTATACTTCGGGCTAATACGGTAAGGTCTTTGCTTAATCAGCTTCGCGTCGGGTTTCAGCATGATCTCATAACACCCAGGTCCCCTATTATCCCTTTTAACTCCGTAAAATTGGTAGGGAACAAGTCCTGGTATTCGTGCAGCAATTCAATGACCTTATCTACCGTCACGCTATCCCAGTAGTCTCTAATCTTCATGAATTTGGGCTCCGCCTTTGTGCCAATGTTGATTTGTTTAGTTTTCAATGGCGCGGTTATATCAGGATTCTTTATCTATGGTCCCTCAACCTTGCGGTGACCCTCAGTTTCAGGAATATTAATTTTGCAAGGATCTTCATCCTCTTCTTCAACAGTCACGTAATATCATTCCAGCACGTGGCTCAGCTGAGTATTCCAATCAGGTTGAATCAGATCCCAAGAATCCAACAGTATCCTAAAGATCGTTGCTTTAACTTCTTGTAGCGCTTTGTTAATACAATCAAACCCATCTTTGAAGCTTAATGTCATTACGAACCCTTCGTGCAAAATATCCCATTCTTCTATGCCATGGCAGTGCTCAGTCTCCAAATACCAGTTCATCGAGATAACCTCCAGGGTATGACAAAACAGGTGTACCCATTTAGGTTGAGGCTCTACTCCATAAGGCCTAGTCCATGTAGCTAGGTGATCTCATGGATCATCCTTCCCATCATATTTGTCTGTCATTTGTACCTTCGGTTTCCCGAAGTGTATGCTCATCATCCTCCTATATTCGCGCCAATCCTCAAAGCCATCCTTGTGCGTACCCCACCATCTCGTGGGTGTAGTGTGCAGTGCCCAATCTAGAGCCTGGAAGTGCTGCTTCTCTGGTACTTCCCTCTCAAAGGCATCCAAAAACACTTCCACGTCACCCAAGCCGTCATAAGTGGGCAGATTCCTTACCTCTAACGACACACACTGCAGTGACCAGGTCATCATGTGACAACTCAGCATTGTTACTTCATGTAGCCGATTCTTCCAGCGCTCTAATTCTTCATCCGAGTTTGAGGTGCAGGAACTCTCGCGCTCCCACGTAATTCTTCCATCGGCTGTCATATTCACCCAGTCTTGGTCTCGCGCTATTATCTTATATATGCAGTCCAAATCGTCATTACTTTCATCATCACGGACTGGTTCAGTATAACGCGATCCCTCTGTGGGTCTAGGGGTACTACTACATGAATTGAATTCTTTTCAAATATAATCTTTCACTTCTTAGGTTGATTACCTCATTCATGTCAGTGGCCCAATCAATCCCAAGGAACAAAGGGTAGGGTTTATTGTCATCCACAATTTATATTACCTCAAAATCTACCAATGCGCTCACGCCTTTAATATCTACAGTGACTCCCTGCAACCGTCCCATGGGGATAACCTTCTGATGATTTGCCATTCTTAACTGAATGGGAGACCACTGCAGCACAGGTCTCCCAATCTGTTCCGAAGTCTGTTTTGGCAAAATGTTCGCATCTGACCCTAGATTGAGGATAACTTGATGCATTTCGTATTCTCCTATTTGTGCGGTGAGTCTCATCTCACGTCCTGTCCTAGTCTTATGCTTACCAATTTTTTAGACTATGCACAGTTCACTAGGAGCATTTCCAACGCATCTATTTATGAGTTCCTGTAACCCCTTTATAGCCTTACTATCACGCAGCAGCTTAATGTAGGTTTCTAAGAAAGTTGTAAGCATCGAAGGATCCATCCCTAGCAAGTTTGTCCTGGTTTTCCGAGGTAGAGGCTTTAGCGAAGCTCTTCTTTGCTTCCATGAAAATTTCACGCGCGCACTCCAATTCAAAGTCAACCTCCTTTTTTGGAGCTTTGCTAACCCATGTGTTATCTTCAGGTTGATTCCCCTTATTATCGCATGTCGAAACTCCACTTCGTAGCATTATATTCACATTCAAATCTTCTTCGCGAGGCTCAACCCTCATCATCTGCAGGTTCTGAGTCAGTTGCGGGGGTAGCGCCCCCTTTTCACATATCCTCGCTATCAGTGTAGGATAGTCTTCAGTCTCATGATCAAACATAGTACAATATTTGCACGACAGATGCGTTGGGTTAGTGCATTTGTGGGCATAGTGTCCTGTCCCTCCACAATTGTAACAAATCAGTTGTCCCCAGCCTCTACTAGGTCCTCCTCCACCTCGGCCTCGTCTGCGGCCGTGAAATGTTGTTTGTGCTATCCCAGTGCCTTGGTCAGGAGGCTGCGTTTCTGCTTCAACCCTATAGGTGAGTGTTCTATCCATCATCAATTCGTAGCTACGAAAATTATGCTTATCATGTCGTACTGACTTACAAAAGTTGCAGAACAATTGTTGCGGTGTTTGTACAAATTTCTACAACAGGTGACAATTATCAGTTGTATGTTTCCCTGCTACTTGACATATAGCACACCATAGCAAAGGCCCCGCGCTTGGCCTTGCTTGGGCTTCCGGCCTCAAAGGCATCAATCCTCCTCCTGTAATATAGTTCAAAAAGACAGAGCAGTGGTCTTTTTCATGCCCTTGACCTTTACATTTCAGGAACCATATCTCTTCGCGCACCTCTGGTAAAACAGTCTTGTCATTCTTTAAGCTCTACAACTCTGGGAAAAGATCCCATAACTATGTGTGGATCTGCTGAACTCCTAAATTCCTATCCTACATCGGTGTCTCATGCAGTCTCATTGTAATCTCCAAGGCTTCTGCCTAGGTTGTGACTTTCTGTTGCGATAGCACAACCCTTAGATGAGGCGAGAGCGAAGCCACAAACCATTCACGGTGCTGCCCATATTTTAAATTCATACTAGCTTAGCAGATTGTACATTTCAGTCTCTGGTCCAACTCCCAGGGTGTCTCACCTAGCTTCATCATGGTTTCCTTGAATCCTACAATCGACTGCGCCTCAGATTTAGGCCTACTAAATTCTTTATTCAGTACGGTCTGAATGTCTGCCATTGCGTCATTCGGGTTATCATTAGAGTACTTGATGTGCCAAGTTAGTGCGCAATCCTACAAAGCAGTAACCAACATCGTCTTCTTCATATGGTCGTCTGTGACACCCTGGGATTCCCATATAGCCTTTACGACGAAGAACTGGTCCAGGTCCTCATTTCCCAAGCCTTTGAATAGCGGTAACTTTATGGAATTCGCCATGCTGAATTGTGGTGGAGGTTATGGTGGTGTGGGTTACAGTGGTGAGGATGGAGGTGGTGTAGGTGGAGGGGGTATCCATGGGAACCCCTACTTTATCAATTGAACTGTGATTTTTAGAGAATCTTATGCTAATCCCTCGTCGCCACTCAAAGGAGGTGAGATCAGCGGGCTATATTTAGGCCCCCTTCTTCCTCTGTTTCTGTAGATTTTTCCACTTTGCGTAGCCCTGAACATCAAGGTAGATGCATCACCCATTTTTCACACAATAGCATCTTAATCTAAGTGTTTAAATACTGCAAGTGCTTACCTTGCAGACCTTTGAAAAAGTGTCACTCCGCTTCACTGTAACTGACTGGGTTTTCAATTGCGAACTCAGTCACAAATCCTCCTATAATACAATCGAGCCAATGATCGATAGAACGGGCGATCTTATCCTTAGAAACCTCTAATCTTTGTACTAATTTCGGTGTCTAGACAATAGGTCTGTCAAGCCTCCACCTCCCTTGGTCGTCCGCTAGCTTCGCGATCCACTCATATAACTCAATTGGGAAGGAGGAGAAAAAGATCTCGTGGATTTCTGTATACAGGTACCTGTCCAACCATTGTTCCTTCGTCAGTGGCAGATTTTTGTTCTCCTGTGCCGCGAATTTGTGGATCTTCCTATCCAACCATCCTCTGATCTCCTTAGTCAGATTCCAATGACACGCCATCACATGTCTGTTATGCAGATCCTGGTCCCGGCAACAGAAACATTTGTTGGCTTTATGGGCCATAACCCAGGTTCAGCGTTAGTCAGCCAAACAAATCCCTACACCACTGGCCCTTTTGGCATCAGCCCGTGGGGCACGAACCGAAGTCTCACCCAAAGCAGTATGGGGGGATGCTAGAACCAAGTTTCTGCACCCTGAGATGGTCATGATGTTGGATTTTTCTCCCTGTGCTTGCCTTCACGCAGGTCGATAAGCCTTAGGGCTTATCGATCTACCTTTTTCCCTTCCTTCGATACCTTCACGAAGGTGTATGATAGACCTTCGCACAACCCTACCCAACGGTCTAGGCACTTCGCGCCCCTATGACTACGTAATGTATAAATTCCCAAGTTATCATGAGTATCTACCTACTTTACCATTCAGTTATAGTTAGCGTAGCAAACTAATATTATTACTTGCGTTCAGTTAACATATGTAATCACATACATTTGTACATCAATTAAGCATTATAATATAACCCAGAACATAAGATAGATAGATGCATTAACAGAGATAAAATACATAGTAATTGTAGAATACTTCTCTTTATTAATATCTTCAGTTTAGTAGAAATTTCAACCACCCTACACACTCAGCTGCAGGGGTCCGCGCACTCAGCTGCGAACGACTGCCCTAGGGCTCTGCGCACTCAGCTGCAGAGCCTCTTCCTACGCTAAGACCCAATAGAACTTAGACTTCAACACTAGGCTACTTGCTCTGTTCTATCCATCTCTATCTATTTGTGTTTTCTATGACTCTCTTACTTATCTCCGTTTTATACAATCCCATGGTCCGCGGACCATGGGTAGGTCTTTATAACCGACATGACACTTTACAAAATAAGGGCGAACAACCCTTTATGACTCTTGATACCTTCGCACTCCGCAACCAAAAAATGCGGAGACTTCTACAACTTTATTACAAGATTGTCCCAAAACATGGGCTTTTAGCCCCAAAACTGCTCTTGGGGTATCCTGTTCCCAACACCCTCGCTCACACACTTAGCCACTTTATTGAAGTTCTGACAACTAGATCCCCCTCTAATAGCCAAAACTTCACCCCACCATCGAATCGACTGAATGTCACCCATAACAACGCAGAAGTATCCTGAAAGCCATTCCAAGATGCGCTTCCTGCAAGCCGATTAATCAACACTCCTTCTGGTCAACCAGATCGTTTGACCGAGCAATCACCCCGGGACCCACTCCCCTAAAAAATTGCGTAGAGGCTTCAAACCTTGCCTGCTCCGCTGAATGAGAAAATTGTGCATACATGTCAGATAGACACCTAGTGCCCATCCCTGTATCCCTCAAAAAACTGCGCAGTTTTCCCAGTTAGTCACCCAGTTAGTCGACCAACTTCTCACCCAGAAAACTGCGCAGATTTCATGAGCAAAACTCCTATAGCCTAGCAGTCTGCTCGGCTCAAAAACTACGCAGAGGTGGTCAGTAGGTCAGTCTCCCAGCAAATACGCAATGTTCCTGCCAGTAACCCACTTCCAGTTCCCTCCAAAAACTGCATAGTTCTTGCTGCCAAGCTCCTGCTACCCGCTCACTCTGAAAATTGTGCAGATTTTTCCTGCCAAGCCTTCCTGCAGCCTGCACCGCTTCTCCCAGAAATTGCACAGATTTGTCCTCTAGTCGAGCCAGATCTCGCGAACAATCACTGCCAATCCAGATCGTTCATCTATATCCCCAATGACTTCTACGTAGTTTTCACCAGCAGTGCCTGGTGCCAGCATCCCAAAACGAAGCTTGCCTAACGTAGTTTCGTAACCTTGTCCTCCCTCCCGCTCATCCGCATCTGAAAACGATCATGCATCATGGTAGACTAGGAGATTTATGGATTTGATGTCATCTTTTCATGAGTGACTGCAGATTAAGGTGCATGAATAGACATGACGTGACGACAGATGGGATGAGAAGAGGAGAGTACATGCAAGAGCACATGTCTGTGAATGGAAAAACAAACGATCCAGGAAAGGAGATGTGGTCGCGAACGGATGACGATGCAAAGATGTGTTCGTAGACAGATGGAAGGATGAACATGCGAATATGTGTTTGCAGATGGACGGACAACTGGACAGACGAACATGCGAAGATGTGTTCACGGATGGACGGACAAACATGCAAAGATGTATTCGTGGACAGATGTACGAACGAACATGAGAAGATGTGTTTGCATACGGACGAATGGACGAACATGAAATTTTTGCAAATGAATGAACATTTCAAGCATGCCAAAGTACAAGGAGTAACGTGTGAATGCAACATCAAGCGAATCCAATGACCATCTAGGACTCTGCACACCTTGCCATGTGGAGCTCGACATGCACACCAACAACAACATGAACATACTAGTGCTGTCATGTCGAGTCGTGTCATGAGTCATGTCAGGCCACATCACTACTGTGGGCCGTACTATGTAAATCAATGTAATGTAACATGGAAGTCCAAGAGACCTACTTGTAATATGAAGAGTCATGAAATTAAAACAGTCATGAGGGAAGTCAAACAGTCACAAGGGCAAGGTTTACCCTTGGCTATAAATAGCCCTCATTTCTACATGAAAAAGGATTTTCACCTTGGCTCCTCCCACATAGCCTTGTGAGTCTGTAATATTTTCTTCGAGGAGCAAGTAGTGGCTCCAATGCGTCGCCTACAGGGTTAGTGATGTAAAGGTGTACCGATGTGTCTTGGAACTTTCACTTAGTTCAGAAGCTTGCTAACAGGCCAACACATTTTCACACGTGTTGTAACTGTTTGTAAGATTTATCTTGAAAACTTGTAATACATGTTGCTTTCACCTATGTTAAATAATTGAACTCATTCAGCTATTCTAATACATATATTTATGAAAATGTGTTGTATAAGTTGTTACCGTTGTCTTGCCTCTGTTGGTTACCTCCTTGGACATCAGATAGAACCTTTCATGTAAACATGTTATAACAACTGTCGCACTCATGCATATTGCCTATTGAGTGTTGTATGTGCTATATTCCCTTGTCTGTCATGACTATCGCATCTGTGTGGATTGCTCCTCCAGAAGTTGTGCACATCTTGTTGTGTTGTGTGTTCTTAACAGAGTTGGGCTTCCTCCCATCCAACTTGGGACTCACTCCCACCCTCTCTCTCTACGGTGAAAGAACATTGACACAAGTAACACTAGCACTCATTAGGGATGTGGACCTCATTGTTTTGAGACAAAGAAGACCACTCTCTACTAAAAAGAAAGAGCTATGGCATATATTTAAGATAATGGGACTCCTACACCAAACGGTGTGAGGTCCAGTTGGGACTTCATACTGGAGAGATCCCCTGATGTTTGTGGGTCCAGCACTGTCAACACAACCCTTGTGAAAATTCCGTGTAATAAAAGTTAATAAAGGAAAAATAATAGCCATAGTTGATGGGACACTTATTCCAAGCTAAATATTGGGCAAAAGAATAGTGATAGGGATCACTTGTGGTTAGTTAATGGCTAAGTAAATTGGCAAAGGCAATGGCTAAGGCTTTGGAAAGATAAAATGGCATTTTGGCACAATTATTTATGAAAATAATGGAAATTACGAGAGAAGGGAGGTGAAAGGTCACAGGTTGCATGTGAGGAGGAAATTGAAGGAAAATAATGGAAAATGAAGAAGATAGAGGCCTCATTCTTAAAAATGCGTATGAGGATCAGTTGGTAACAATTTTTCAGCTCATTTTTGGAGCTCCCTCATTATTATCTCTCCCTCATACTCTTGGACACGTAGAATTTTCTTGGAGCACTCTTGGAGGGTGTGGAATACTTGGATTTTTGGAGCAAGAAGGCAAAAGAAGAATAGGGAAGCACAATAGGGCATTGAGATCAACAACAACAATACTTTTTCTTGCAGGTACCAAGTTGCATGTATGTGTTTCTCACTTGTTTTTGCATGCATGGCATATGCATGTGGATTATTGGTCACGATTTGTCACTAGCATGGAGGATTGCCTAGATTGACAGTGGATTGCTTAGCCTTGCCATTTCCTGGATAGCCATGGAGATTATGGGTTTATTTCCTTGTTTTGTTTTAGTTGGTTCTCATGTTTCCTGAGCTTGGATTGAGTTACTAGTTCTTGGAGCCCTGTAACAACTTGGGTTGAGTTCCTAGTCCCATAGCCTTGGTTGGACAAATGCTCTAGAGCACTTGGTGGTTTGAGTTACTAGTCATGTATCCTTGGTTGGATAAACACATTAGAGTTTGGCGGAAACTGTGGGTTGAGTTACTAGTCCTAGAGCCTTGGTTGGAACAAATGCTTTGGATCCCTAGAAGGATTGGATAGAGAAAAATATGATGTTGGCTTTATGATGTCATGAGGTGGAATCACCATTTGATGGGTTGAGGTGGATGGCCTCTACAAGCCTTGGATTGTTTTGGATTGATGTGTTCTATGAGATCCCACATTAATGCTTGGAATATGGCACAAGGGTGAATGGTTGAAGAGAGATTTGTCTTAGCCATTCTACAGTCAGGTGGAACGTGGAAGTCCCATCCCATGTTTGGCTTTTGCATCAACAATATGAGGTTATTTCTCCTTGTAATTCTATGAGTATTATATGGGTTATATGTGGCTTATATGGTTATGATTTCATTAGTATTTATGCTACTATTATGTTGGTTATACATATGCCTTATGACAGTAGCTATGTATTTCTCTCATCATGTTTTTACTGATAAATTAATGAACAATGTATCTATGACCTAATGGATGAAATGGTAGTTGATGTGTTGAGGCATCAAGGCTTCTTAGCGATTCCCAGCTAAGTATGAGACCCCTATGCTCAGATCTATTATTTACACATTTAGATTAAATATTCATGATATGTTTGATGAAATTCTCGTCATCGTCAGTAGGTGTCCAATCAAAGTCTTATTCAAGTGATCACATTTGTACTATCATTCCTCTGTTATTTTACTGTTCTAAAGATGTAATTCAATTCTAGGCAGTGACCTGGGCTTTGGCCTGAAAAAGTGGCTCAAATCCTAGGGACATTGGCACAAAACTATGAAAAATAGTCCCTATATGCTAACTTGTAGGCTTGTGAGAGAGTCCAAAGGTCCCTCGCCACTGGCATGTCCATAGCATGAGAGCGTCTAGAGGTCAAGTAGTCCAAAATCTCATTGTGACCTAGGGGCTGGTTGGCAGAAAGGTTGGATTGGTTCCTGAGGGTCCTACTGCTGATATTGAATGTCTGTATGGTGTGTTTTTGTTGGTTCCACTTCCTTAATGTGACTTAGGAAGTTGAATCATATTATAGCGGCCTCTGAACGCATGTTTACCCCAACTAGCCGATTTATTAGTTAGATTTTGGAGGAGGGTGTTACAGAGTGGTATCAGAGCATGGTTCACCCATGGGATTGGATGGGTTGTGTGTTAGTCATGCATGCATTTCAGTTGCATGTGTTTCTATTATGCTCACATTCCACGTGCTTGTTTCATTTGCATAATGTTGATCATTGTCATAGTGATGTCACTATGTGGAAGTTGATGTTGTTATTGTGGGATGCATCATCATGAGTGTATGACTGGTTACATGTTGTTATATGTTTCTTACAAGTATCATTTTTGTATGCTTGGTTACATTCTTATATGTTTGATTACATTCTTGTATGCTTGGTTGCATGTATCATTCTTGTAGGATTGGTTACAAGTGTTGTTTGGCTATGATTGATTATATGTGGTTATGTGTGTATGTGGATGATTTCACATTGGTTATGCATATTCACGTTTGCCTATGGTCACACGTTTGCCTATGGTCACACATATAGTGATGTAATGGTTGTTTTCATGCATGAGGTCCTGGTATGCATTGTTAATAATGTCATGCATTGATGATTGGACCCTAGCTAGAATGATGGTTGCGTGGTTATATGTTTATGTGTTATGTTTCTATATGTTGTCATGTTTATGTTATACATGTATAATGCTGATTTGTTGATCTTGAAGACAAGGTATCCTCCCCAAGCTATATTAAGGTATGTTGGTTTATTGTGATTCAGTTTAGCGGACATGATATACCTTGTAGGAAGAAATATCAAATGACTAGAAAGATGGTAGACTACAAAGACTCTTCCTATGAATCAGAAGAGCAGTATGGTGTTGGGAACTCTTCCTATTTGGAAGATACACTGAGAAGCTTAAAGGAAGAAATAAGGAGTTGTAAGGTAGATAATGACATAATCATGCAAGCATATGAGAAATAAGCAGAGGTAAATGCAGTGATACTTTAGAGTTTGTCAGACTTGCAGTGACAAGGACCACGTCGTATTAGTTATGAGTAGGAGGACTAAACTAATGGGGCATATGGTAGTAGGTCACATGGTGGTCAAAAGTCAGATAGAGATGACATAGTCAGAGAGAGCAGATTGTGGACACTCCATATAGGAGGAGGGATAGACAAAGTTATTATTCTAGTTTTGATTTAGATAGGCACGATGATCATCATCGTTATCATCCTTACAGGAGGGGTGATAAGGGATACTTACTGGATGAGTTTAAGAAATAAAAGCCACCTAATTTTGATGGAGAGATGAAGAAACCATAGGATGCAAAGCCATGGTTTCTTGGTATGAGGAATTTCTTCAGGTTTCATGATTATTTAGAGAACATGAAATCCATAGTAGATACATTTAGTCTCAAAGGTAAGGAAAACATTTGGTGAGAAGATGTGAAGAATGTTAGATGTATTCATGAGGAGGAATTGACTTGGAGTGAGTTTGAGTGGCTATTCTAGAAGAATTATTTTTTGGAGAGATACTTTGATGACAACGCAAAAGAATTTTATGACCTAAGGATGGGATCGATGACATATGAGGAGTACACTAGCAGGTTCTTAGAGTTACTGAGGTATGTGCCTTATCTCACGGAGGAGAAGGCCAAGATTCAGAGGTTCATTAGTGGATTACTAGTTCTATTTAAATACAAGATTGACTTTGATAAGCCTAAATCATTAGAGGAAACCATCCAAAAGTTAAGGAATTTCTATGATCAATTGAAGCACAGATATTAGACTAAGACAACTTGGAAAGGTAATGCAAAGAACAAAGGAAAATGAGAGAAGAAATGAGCAAGACCTCAGGATTCAAGTAATAAGGAGAATGGTTCACCACCTAGGAGTTTCAATGCATTAGACGAAGGACATGGACATTGATCTACGGAGAAGAATAAGGAGCCCATGTGGTGTTGGAGTTGTGGAGGGGATCATCACAGGAGAGATTGTCCATAGTATCAGGGTGGTAGACCTCAAATATATAGTGAAAAAGACACACATACTATTGGGGATGTTGGTCAGAGTATTCCTCGTATTTGTGCAACATTGGATAACAAACAGGCATACCATTAGGAATATATCATTGAGATGGATGATAAGCTTTGTGATCAAGTTATTTCTATTTTGATTGACCCTGGATCTAATTATAGCTATGTTAGTCGTCACTTGGTGGATAAGTGTGGTTTAAGTAAGGAATTGCATGCAGAATCTTGATTAGTGCAGTTGGCTACAGGTACAAAGAAGTGATTTCATCATTGGGTAAGAGCTTATGCATTTTATTTGAATGGTATGCCTACAGTAGCACATTTGAATGTATTATCATTGGGATCATACAGTATGTTGTTGGGAATGGATTGGTTGTCTCTTCATAGAACCAAGGTGGATTGTTCTGACAAATCTATTGAGTGTTTGGATGAAAATGGGGAACCAAGATTCTTACAGGGTAAGAAGAAAGCCACATCGATTAGGATGGTGACAACTATGCAAACAAAGCGTAGTTATAGAAAAGGCTATGTGTTATGTGCAGTACACATTTCTAGTGACAAGGGTAACGAAGTTGAGGATGAAGATGTTTTGAGTAGGTACCCAATTCTACAACAGTTCAGAGATGTATTTCGTGAGGATATTTTAGAGTTTCCACCTCACAGGGAGGTAGAATTTTCCATTGAGTTGGTGCCAAGGGAAGCTCTGACATCAAAAGCACCTTATAGGATGAGCACACATGAGTTGGTAGAGTTGAAGTTGTAGTTGAAGGAAATGTTGGACAAGGGATACATCAGGCCAAGTGTATCACCATGGGTCACACTGGTATTGTTTGTGAAGAAGAAAGATGGTACTCTCTTTCTATGCATTGACTACAGGTAGTTGAACAAAGTGACCATCAAGAACAGGTATCCATTACCAAGGATTCATGACTTGTTCGATCAGTGGAAGGGAGCAGAAGTGTTATCAAAGATTGATACGAGATCTAGATATCATCAGGTATGCATCAAAGAGGAGGACATTTAGAAGATAGCTTTCCCGACCAAGTATGGGAATTATGAGTTTGTTGTAGTTCCATCCGGTTTGACTAATGCTGCACCTACATTTATGTGCTCAGTGAATAGTGTGTTGCGTCTATATTTAGAGAAGTTGGTTATTGTGTTCATTGATGACAAATTGGTATATCCTAAAATTGAGGAAGAGCATTCCAAGCATTTTCCAGGAGTGTTGTGATTGTTGAGAGAGAATTTGTTGTATGCTAACCTCAACAAGTGTAGTTTCTTTCAGAATGAGGTACATTATTTGGGGCATGTTGTCTCCAAGGAGGGCACTGCAGTAGATCCAAAAAAGATAAGAGCCATCATGGAGTGGGTAGATCCTAGGGATGTAGATGAGGTGAGATCTCTCATGGGGTTGGTAGGCTATTATAGGAGGTTCATCAGGAACTTATCACAAATTGCTTATCCTATCACATTATTGCAGAGGAAACGTAAGAAGTTTGAATGGACAGAAGAGTGTGAGGCTATTTTCGAGCAGCTTAAGTAGTTGTTGACACATGCACCATTGTTAAAGAATGTAGACCCGAACAGAGAGTTTGTAGTATGCACAAATGCTTACAAGAAAGGACTTGGTGGAGTCCTTATGGAGGATGGACAAGTGGTATGCTATGAGTCTCAAAAACTAAATGACCACGAGTAGAACTACCCCACACATAATCTTGAGTTGGCAATGATTATACATGCATTGAAGATGTGGAGGCACTATCTTCTAGGTAGAAGGTTTGTATTGATGAGTGATCACAATGGGTTACGATATCTATTTAACCAATTGAATATGAAAAAAAGGCAGGCTCGGCGGTTGGCCACGATCAGTGAGTTCAACTTTGATATCAGGTACATCAAAGGTAAAGAGAATAGAGTGGAAGATGCTCTTAGTAGGCGGATACAGGTAAATCAATTAGCATCTATGAGCTCCAATGGGACAAACTTACATGATAGGATCTTGCAGATAGGTTAGCAAGATGTCAGATATATGGAGATTATGCACAGGTTGCAATAGAGTACTGTTACAGGTACACGTGATAGTACATGTATAGGTACAAGTGATAGTATAGGTACAAGTACAGGTGGTAGTAAAGTATAGGTGCATATACATGTATTAGTATAGGTGCAGGTGCACATGATGTGGATTATTGTCTTATAGCAGATGGATTGGTCAGATTCAGAGGCAAGATATATGTGATAGACAGTAGTGATCTGAAGAAGGTGATCTTGAGGGAGTTTCATGCGAAACCATATTAAGGTCACCCATATTATTAGAATACACTGACGGTAGTGAAGAGATTTTATTATTGGCCGAAACTGAAGAGGGATGTAGTAGAGTTTGTGGCTAGGTGCTTCGACTATAAGTGTGTGAAGGAAGAGCGTAAGCATCCAGGTGGACTACCAAAGTGGATTGCAATTCTAGATTGGAAATGGGAAGTCATTTCCATGGAATTCATCATAGGTTTTCCAAGGACAGTGAGAAAGCATGATTCCATCATGGTTATTATGGACAGGTTGAGAAAGGTTGTGCACCTCATCCCAGTGAAGTCTACATTCTTAGCTAGCGATGTAGCATAGGTATTCAGTAGAGATGTGGTTAGATTGCATGGTGTTCTAAAGAAGAACATGTCAAACATGGATGCAAAGTTCACTTCAAATTTTTAGGAGTTATTTTCAGGTTTGGGCACAGAGTTGGCCTTTAGTACAACTTATCATCCGCAGATAGATGAATAGACAAAACTGGTCAACATGATATTGGAGGAAATGTTGAGGATTTATGTGATGCATCAACAATGAAAGTGGGAAAAGTACCTTCCACTGGTAGATTTCACTTAAAACAATGGGTATCAGGAATCTTCGAGGATGAGTCCATTTAAGGCATTGTATGGGTGAAGTTGCAATACTCCCATCAGTTGGAGTGATCCAGTTAACAGGTTGTTGATTGGACCAAACATGTTGGCAGACATGGAACAAGAAATGCGGGTGATCAAGAAAAAATTGAGAGCAGCACAGGATAGGCATAAGATTTATGCAAATCGGAACAGGTTGTTCAAGGAGTTCTAGGT
>APFE031608241.1:4123-38764 GCA_000404065.3 Pinus taeda
GAGTCTAAGACTCTCTAGTGACAAACAAACCAAACAAGAGCAATCCTTCTCTAAACACACGTTATTCTATGAGAGACCAAGTGTTTTCCGATCTTACCTTAGGTCAAACGCTTGTTGTAGCAGTCCAGCCTTGCTGATCCAGATGAGCTCCTCCTTCACTTTAAGACCTGCATACACTAACAAAGCAAACGATTACATAACACCTGAATATTTCATAAAACAAAGCATATTCATCACATAGACCAAGGAGTACATGAAATAATTCATTAACAACAAATCATTGAGAAGAATGGACTTATTTGTATTAAGGAAACAAAAAAGGAACCATTACAACCTGAGCCTTGGTGTTGTGCAAGCTCCTCCCAGGGTCCAACAAGAGATTTCCTCTACTTTGACAAGCTCACCCACTCCCAATATGGCAACAAGGAAGGATAGTGATCTCCCCTCACAAGTCAACAATGGAAGTCCTAATTCCAGCAGCATTTACCCTTTAGAATGTTCAGCTTTCAACCTCCCCTCCTTTGGCCCAAGGCCTGTATTTATAGTATTCTAGAGGAAGTTATTCAGTTCCAACATCAATGGGATACTCCCTCTTTTGGATGGGGTAGCTCCTCTCTTGATGGGATAAGTTCCTCTATCATAGGGGTGCATGAACCATCTGGAGGCGCTCAATACACGTCAAACACTCTTCTAGAAGGCTCTAGAAGTGACCACAAGTAACTTTTTAGAGATGAAACTCGCGCCTTTTGACCTTTACAGGGGTACGCACCCAACCTTTAGCTTACAGAGCGTATAAATACGCAGGTACAGTGTGTTTAGAGTGCGTACACACAGGCAAGGTAGAGAGAACCTGCGTACCCAGAGATACACATGTTTTTAAGTGACTTTCTCTCTTTTTGAAGTTTGACATGAAGAGCAGAGATTTGAGGCTTGACAAGGAGGACAATATGACTATTGATGGAGCCATATTAACTGCAGATAGCCATGGTGACAAATTTCAGTGTAACACATATTGTTAGCGAGGTCTCTCTCTATAGATTTTTTTGAGGTTTGCCAGGTTGTTGTTTAATTCCAAACATTCAAAACGAAGATGCTTTTTCATAATTTTCCCACATTAACACTATCTTTTTCTTTTTTTTTCAGAAGAAAAAAACTCTCATTGCTTATATTAAGATAATATAAAGGTCTGAATTACATAGGTAGATCGTGATGAAGAAAAAATTAGGGGCCCAAATAACTTGATGTCCAAAAAAAAGAGATGCCAGACAATACCTTGCCAACAGGATTACTATACTGTTCATAGCACACATTCCAAATTAAAACTGGATAGTTTTTTGAGAAACTTGACGACTTCAAAAGAACTTAACATAAACATATTTTCGAAACATCTGGAAGGAAGACACATGTGAAAGGACCTAGGTCCGATTCATCCAGAGAGGTTATGATTGGCCAGAATGCGAAACATAAAGGATTTCAGAGGCATCCTTGAATCTTGGAAGATATATTCATTCCTCCATTTCTACAAGAACCAACTGACCAAAAAAAACAAGGTACGCCAAGATGAGATCTATTCACTCCACCATTTGATGCCTTCCTGTACAGAGGAGAAAATGTGGTAAGGAAAACCCAAAGAAAAAGAAAGTTCATACCAGATAAGAAGAGATGAGGCACATTGGAAAATCATATGTAAATTTGTCTCATCTGCATTCTGACACATGGTGCATCTACCCGGGCTCTGCCATCCTTTCCTTTGAAGAACCTCCCATGTGAGATTCCTGTTCCAGAAAACTAGCCATGTGAAGAAGATCATTTTGAGCGGGCATGAGACCTTCCATAGAGAGGGAGGAAAGATCAGGTGAGAATTATTAGATGATCCAGAGGACAATGCTGCATATAAATCCTTTACGCGAATTGGCAGAGGAGAACGGGGAAGAGCCCAAGTCAGGACATCCCTAGAGCCTGAGCGATGAATCTCCATACCTTTTAAAACTTGAAGAACAGAGCTCCAAAGGGGACGAAAGGAGAGAGGCAGGTGTAATTCCTCTCCATCCTTCCAGATAGGAGAAAAAAAGACCAAGATTTTATCAGCTTATCCCACGTAAAAATATCTTTTGAGTGGAGATAAGAAACTAGAGGGAGAGGGATTGAGGAAACCAAACCGTTTACAATGGAATCAAATCCTATGAGGATGCTTGCACTCGAGAAAATCTTTGAGCGTAAATTTTCCATGAAGAAAGGCTGGATTTTCCTAAATCTTTGCCAGATAGCAGACCCCCTTTCGATGCCCAAAGATTTCCTTCTATACCAGTACTCCATACTTCTTCCTTTTAAGTATTTTCTATTTATAAACTTGCTCCACGGGCCCTCACCAAAGATACCTCTATGGAGAGATTTATAAAGAATAGCTTTTCCAAAGGTCCTCATGTGTAAAAGACCCTAATCCCCTAACTTTCTCGACTTTGAGATGGCTTCCATCTTTACTAAATGAAACTTTGACTGATAGGATCTTCCTCCCCATAAAAAAATTGCAGCTAAAGAGCACATTTTTTTAATGACAGAAGCAGGAAGAAGATAAAGATGGGCCCAATAGACCGCCAACTGAGATAAAACTACCTGAACCAAGATAAATCTTCCAGCTAGAGAGAGGAATCTCGGCTCCCATCTGGAGATTTTTTTGTAGAAGCGTTCAATAAGCCGTTGCCAGTCCCGTTTTTTGTTACCTTTTGCCTTCAGGTTGAAACCCAGATATTTGATGTCGTTCTTGATCGAGGCCTGGTTAATGTCGATCATAGCTGCAATCCATAGAACTGTCTCCATATTTGATTCGTTGTGATACATCATAGATTTTTCCTTGTTAATGACCATTCCAGAAGCTGACTGAAATTTTTCTAAGATGTTATTAAGACACAACCAGGATACTTTACAAAGCATGGCAAAAATGAGAATATCGTCAACAAAACGATTGTGGGATAGGAAAGTATCCTTGCATATTTTTATGGGCCTACATCTCTGTTCAGATACTACTTTGTTGATCTGTAAGCTAAGAGAATTCATAACCAATATAAAAAGCAATGGGGAGAGAGGATAGCCCTGGCGAAGTCCTCTCTCAGCTGGAAAGAAAGATGATGGGATTCCATTTATTATGACTGAGTAATTTACATTTTTGACACACGCCATTATCCATTCAATGCCTTTAGATCTCAGCCCGAATTTTGCCAGCAGGATTCTAAGGAAGCCCCGGTCAACACAATCATAAGCTTTTTTCAAATCTATCTTAAGAATAGCCACCTCAATATTGTTTGACAACATTAAGAATAATCATTCCTGAGTCATGGCAACAACATCCCAAATATTCCGGTCTTTCAGAAACGCATGTTGGTCACTTGTTATAAAAGAGTTTAGAACAGGCTTCATCCTCTCCGCTATAATTTTAGAGATGATTTTAAACAGAGTATTGCATAATGCAATTAGTCTGTAGTCATGGAAGGAATCAGATCTATGTTTTTTGGGGATAAGAGCGATAAAAGTGGAAGATAAAGCACTGTGAATATTTCCAGACATACGGGAGGCCTCCACCATTCTCAGCATATCCACTTTGAACATGTCATAAAAATGCAAGAAAAAATCGATTGGCCATCCATCTAGCCCAGGACTCTTGTCCTTTTTGAATGACTTGATAGCAGCAAGGAGCTCCTCTTCCGTGATCGGTTTTATAAAAGTTTCATTTGCTAACTCATCAAACATTTCAGGCATCGGATCCACAGCCCAAATCATATCATTAATGTTACCTTGATGCCTTTTATATTGATTCTGAAAGAACCTTGAAGCTTCTATAGAAATATCATTCTGCGAGAACAAGAAACCTCCCTTACCATCTTCAATATTCCATATCGAGTTTTTCCTTCTTCTGGCATTTGCATAATTATGGAAAAACTCCATGTTTCGGTCCCCCTCGTTTAGCCAAAGCGCTCCACTTTTGAGCCTCCAAGAGGCCTCTTCCTTTAGCAACAACATTTGCTTCTTTTTTTCCAGATCTCTAATACGATTCTTTTGCTCAAAAGACAAGCAATTTGGGGTTGATGAATTGATGAAATTATCCAACTCCTTTTGAATGTTATTTATCTCCCATTTATCCCTCTTTAATTTCTGGATTTGCTAGTCCTTTGCTAACACTCTCAGACACTGGATCTTTTCCCGGAAAGTTGTGAAAAGGGCCATTTCAGATTCTTGCAACACCTTCCATTTTTTTGATATAGATTCACTGAAAGGTTGGTCTTCTAAGAAGATCCTATTGAATTTAAAGGAATAGCCCTTCCTATAGTCCATACCTCTCCATTCGAGAAAAATAGGCCTGTGATCGGAGGTGAAATCATTCCCAATAAAAGAAAAAGGCATACCCCATTTGGCAATAATGCTAGCATTTATAATAAAACAGTCAATCCTTTTTGCAATGTAGGCTTGCCCAAACCTACTGTTATCCCACGTGGGCATCATTCGGTCTGGCAGGACATCCACTAAATCCATACTTAAAAATTCCTTTCTGAGTCTGTCAACCAATTGATCTTTTTTCCTATCGTTACCCCAACATTCATTAGGACTAAGAGTCACATTTAAATCCCCCGCTATCAGCAAAGACTCAATATCAAGAATTTCCGAAGCAAACAACCTCTCCGAGAAGGGGAGCCTATTCCTATAAGGAGCATATACATTCAGAATGTAAAGCATAAATGCACGGCCCCTGATCGAGGCTGAAATTAAGATCCTAGCACAACATTTATAAGCCTTGGCTTTTATCCATACAAGATCCCACATGACTACTAAACCTCCAGACAGGCCATTTGCCTCGGTGGCAACCATAAACCAAGATGGGAACATCCTTCTAAAAAATGCTAGAGATGCCTTGCTAGAGTGCATGGTTTCCTGAACAAAAATAATTTTGGGGTGAGCCGCAATGAAGATTTTCTTTAGCACTAAAAATTTTGGGGGTGCGCCCAAACCCCTGATATTCATTGATATCAAAAAAGTCATTTTGAAGACTCTCCAGCCATGCATGCTCTAAGAGGCTGAGAATCGGTGGAGTCCAAGACTGGGACTTCGACGAGGGATAGATTTGTGATACGAAAGTCAGAGACTATATATCTGCCTCTAAAATGACGACTACCTCCCTTATGTTTCTTTCTGACAGTGATATTCTTTGCGAAATTTGGGTTGATAGATGGAAAGGAAGGAAAAGATGGTCTGTGAATAGTTAACGGCTCAAGCTCCAAAGGATTTCTTTGTAGAAAGAGATCAATGTCACTGTCAAGTTTATTGACAGGCGAATCTGTAGGAGAATTGAAAGAGGTAGGGGAGAGCATAGGTTCCTTGCCTTTCGATGGACCATCGGGAGGGTGGACCGGAGAGGGAGAAGATGAGAAGATCTGGATAGTGTGGGAGCCAACTGCAAAGACCCCCTGATTCATGGCAGAGGGAGAGGGCACTGCTTTCTCCTCAATCGGTTCTGGAATAGGAGGGAATCCAAAAGCCGGAGCATTGAGGGGCACAGATCTATCATGAGAAAAATTCATAGAGCAGAGAGGGTCTGATTCATGATTGTTTAGTTGGCTCTCCAGGATGCTCACTTCATCCGAAAGTGGATCCGATACAGATTTCCTTCCCTTGTTGATATAAAACTTCTTTGACCTGCGATTGAAACAGAAACAACAATTTTTTATGAGGTGCCCAATTTTGTGACACAAAGAGCATCTGAAGGGGATGCCCCAAAAATCGAGCCTTTGGTTGATTTTAACACCTTCGCAGAAAATCTCGATATGGTCAGGATAGCCTCCTTTATAAGGTTTTCCAATTAAAATCCACACAATCCTCTTGTCCCTCTCAGCTCTGCACCAAGGGTCCACGTAAATAAACTTTCCAATAGAATTCCCAATCTATGTAAGTGTTTCAGTCGACCATAGCTCCAGAGGTAAATTAGGAAGCTTTACCGAAATCATACAATTTGACAGGGTATTCTTTAGAGGGTCAAAACCCAAATACCATCTAGAAAGAGAAAGAAAGCTTCTACCGACGACCCATGGCCTATTTAGGATAATCTCCAGCTTAGATGCTTTTAGGAAGTGGAAGGAGAACCAATCCTTCATTAGGCGTGAAATGACTGGAATATATCCAATCAGAGGATGCCATTTTCCGCCAACCATTTCCTCATGTCGTCCTCCTCGATTTACGGAAATTGCCACTTCCCAATCAAAGCCAACTTTTGCAAGTTGTCGCTGCGATCAGATAGAACAACACTGTTAACTGAGATAGCCTTGGGTGGTGGGACAGTTTTGATTGGAAACCTAGATTTATTAAAAAGCATAGCATGATCGGTAGACGTTCCTATTCTAGAACGATCCTTCCCATGATTTGGGTGGGCCAAATCTGGATCCTCGTGGGACAAATTTGGCTTGACATGGCAAGCCGAATTTAGCAGCATGTCTTCCACCATGGCTTGCCAACTGGTTGATCTTTCACGTGCATTTTCAGCCTCAATTGTGGCATTTATAAGGGCCTGAGTGGCGGAAGAGTCAGAACCATCAGTGATAATTAATGAAGAAAGCTTTCGTAAGATCTGGAAGATGCTAAATCATAGATCGAGATTGGAGCGAATCCCGCAGGAAATCCTGTAAGACAAAAAATGCCTGGATAGAAGATGCCTACTGACAAGAGAGAAAGGGAAAAAAGTACATGGATGGGAGCCTAACCCGAGAAACCGTCAGAGACAAAGATATGTCTGGATAAGGAAAGTAGAGAGCATTCAGAAAGGTAACTATCAACCTCGAAAGGAGGAGTCCTAAAGGACAAGGAGATTAATGGTTCCAAATCCCAATTAAGTTGATTACATTGTGTGAAGAGTCACTTAAAGAAAAAAAACCAGCCGTCATTTTGACTTCTGTGAAGGAAGTAGAAGAACGTAACAAGAGTTGACGAAGATTATGTACCCGATAGGTCAGGAAAAACCCAGAGAAGTAAATGGAGCTGAGCGCCGGGAAAAATTCAAAAGAAAAATCTAGAAGAGGATGCTGGAAAAAACTAGATCATGGAGGAGATTCAGACGGAAAAAACAGGAGGACCAGAAAAGCTATCCAAAGCCTAGAGAGATGCTATTCAGATGGTTGAGATTGAAAGTCTATGCAGCAGTAGTAAATATGGAAAATGCACCACTAATCCCTATTCTAACACGTATATCAGAGCAGGGACTGTAAATGTAGATAAATGATTTTATCTTGTTGAAAAGAGCTTCCCACATAGTTAGCCAGCTCCTTCGAATCAAGGTTTTAACTAAACAGAGAATTATGACCAGAAATCTATCATCAACCTTCCGAGAAATTGTCTTTTACCATGATAAATTCCACAAACATGACATAGGAGACATTTTTCTTAGAAAAAGGAAGCATGTAACCAGAGCTAAGACTAGCAGTGCAGATTACACTAAATTAAACGGAAAATATAAAAGCTTATCTGCAAGCTGGTATAATTCCACTGAGAAACCTTCTTTTAATCACTAAATAACAAAACCATAACCAACATGAAGCTATTCGGACAGAAGGATACTGACCTGGAGACGCAACCAGCCGAGAGTGCAGTGCAAGTGAAGAGGGAGATAGGGCATGAGCATCAAAAGCGGGGAAAAACTTGAAGGGCCATTGCATGACGCAGTCCAAAAGAAAGAGCGAAAACCAAAAGCTCAGCTAAGAAGCCCGTTCAGGGAAAAGAGAGGAAAGGCTTCCTTAGGAAAAACTTAAACACTAGGATTCGACAGGCATCGTAGAGAGAGGGAGCTGGGCAGAAACGATGGCAATAAACCATGGAGACAGCTAGAAACGGAAGCCCAGGTGCGAATGGCGAGGAAGGTAGATAAAAAGCTACGTGGCTTGCATGCAGTCAAAACGAAGAAACACACCTGATATCGCAATAGGTTACATGGATGAATGGTAAAACATGCCTGTCATGCAATTGGTTATCTCCATGGCACGAACTGGTTAGTAGATCACCTGCAACATACGCCACCCGGCTGCCACGCTCCCACCTGCAATCACCTTCAACCCAAGTATCTAATCTCGGTCAAGTATCTAATCTACCTCTTAACTCTTCAAAAATTTATTTCAATACATTCTAGTGAAATGTTTCTTCATCGTTTCTTCCTTTAGTACTCTAAAAATTATCAACCAGCAGAATGTAATATATTTAGAATAATCAATTAATCAATGCTATATATATTTTCATTAAAAATTTGAATAGAAAAATTATAAATTACAAGCTATAAATCATAATTCATATTAAAGAAAAATGATTACTTATATATATATATATATATACCACTGGAGTTTAATAAAATTAAAAATAAAAATGTAAAATTTATAATAAGTATATATAATATTATGAAAGAATTAGTATAGATTAATTTTAATTTCAGATATATTAAATATTTACAGGGATCAAATTTTTTGAAATAACACTATTAGTTCTTAAAATTTTATATTTTTAAATATTTAATGTTTCTCCATACTTAATAAATCCGGAATTAAAATACATGTAATTCTGATATAAATTTAAAATACTAAAAAAGATTCATTAAACGCTATTCAATTATCATATAATATAATATTTTAAATAAAATTTCGATATGATTTTGTATAAAAATTGTAGTTCCTCTTTGAAAAAATGAGTATTGTAGAGTCAAAAATTAAAACAAGAAGATTTTTTTATAAGTTTTGGAATTTCTATGCTTTTAAAATTGCTGAGCAGAAGATTAATTTTGATAATATTTACTACCTAGTTAATCATACATTTAACCATACCTTTAACTTTCATAATTAAAAAAAATATTCCTATTCCTCTTATATCATTCCATTTTTACATTTTGCTTGTTAAAAAAATGTTGGGAGAAAAATATTTTCTAATAATTTAAGTCAAATTATCTACATATTTAGGAACACACCACAACTTAAAAGTTATTTAACATTAGGAACACACCACAACTTAAAAGTTATTTAACAGTTTGTTAAATATTTAGGAAATGAAACGGAAAACCTATTTACGAATTTAGTAATAAATTGGTAGGATGTAATTTGATAGGCAAACTGCCTGTTATAGATATGAATAGATATGATTTGTACGTCAAATAAGGTAAATTTTTTCTCAAAATCCTTTGTTTAAACAATCAAAGCAAACATTAGAATGGCAGAAACCTAGAATGGCGGAAACCGTCAAATTTAGCAGGTGTTTTAGATTTGAAATTTCTACCCTGGTCCCCTTCAACTTTGTTCCCCGCTTCAAAATTTTACAGACACAAAAACCGCCCTCCTAGGAGAAACGTCTCTCCATTTTGTTAGAAATCAATTTGCCACCACACGCGGATGCGAGTGGAGATCCGAGTGGAGTCCATCATTAGGAGACATGGGTAATGAACAAAAGCATGAGACCACTCGGTTGCCCTGCCTATGGTATGTGACGGCCTAATATCGATGCTGAGCTTGGTCCCAATTTAGGTCTGCAATGGCCTAAGATCGATGGTAACTGTGATTGAGAGGAAGTTGAAGGGTGCGAGTGGCACGATAAAATTTACAGAAGAACGTTTAGATTGAAAGCAAAAGCCGGCCGCAGTGTCCGACATAAGTACTAGGGCGATGACCGCACATGCACATTGCCCCACTCTAAAACCCTAACCCTGTTTCGAAACCCTCTATCACAAAAAAAACAACCTTCCTTCGAAAACCGCTATACAATGTAGCTTTCTTCTGCGCCCACACGCTGGTTTTGTCCCTTCGGCTCAGATTGATTTCTTGGTCTTGCTTCCCTTCTTCTCTGTTGCTGAGAAAGATCAGAGGCGACGGCCAAGGTATTCCAGACTAGCTTTATGCTATGCAAGAATCGAAACCCTAGCGTATAGGATGGGACTGGTTGATCGCAATAGGATATAGAACTGGCGAGGCCGGAGTGAAGGCAGCCAAAAATTTGAAATTGGATGTCAAGATCGGGGAAGGATTCAACGAACTTCGCGTAGCGAATTCAAGGACGCAGTCCTGGCAACCCGGTGGTGGGCGGGAAATGGGGCCATGGAGGGAATCGAACAAGGGCCCTATTCAGGGCCAGGTCCTGGTCATGTTTCCCGTCCCGTGCCCGGAAGTGGCCATGTCGATGGTCTCCAAACAAGGGACTTTCTTATTTCTGAAGACGAGATCAGCGGCGGAAGTGAAGTGAAGAAACGAAAGATGGACAGCAAAAACGATCACAACAGCGATGCTGAGGACAAGTCTCACCGGGCGATTTGGTGGAGGTAGAGACGAGCTGGAGGTCTCGCGGCAGGCCACCGGGGTCCAAGAAGAATCCGAAGCCTCCGATAATTGTCCCCCAAGAGATCGGCAACGCTCTCAGAGCTCACGTACTGCAGATCGCCAACGGTCGTGACGTAGCGGAGAGCTTGGCGATTTTCGCAAGGAGGCGGCTCTGGGACTCTCCATTCTCAACGGAACCAGGACGGTGAACAACGTTACCCTGCGGCAACCGACCACGGCTAGCGCAATCGTGACCTTGCACGGACGCTTCGAGATCTTATCCCTGTCTGGGGCGTTTCTGCCCACGACTGAGCTTTCTCGGGCTACATCCCTCACAATTTATCTCTTGGCGAGTCAGGGACAAGTGGTGCGAGGGAGCGTGGTGGGCGCCCTGGTGGCCTCCGGCCCTATCGTGGTTATGCCTGCCACATACCGTGTAGCCCCTTACGATCGATTGCCCCTAGAGGACGACGAGGAGCAGACCCCTATGCAGCTCCACCCTCCCGGAGGACTTTCCCAATCATTCACTGTGGCGGCACTACAGCAGCAGCAACATATACCTGTTCCGTCAAGCATACCCGTTTTCAACATTCCCCCAAATCTGCTCGGGAATGGTCAACTGTCTAATGTCATCTATGCCTCGGCACAGCATCCGGACCCTTATAATGAGAAAAATACCATCTTTCTCGTCTTTTTGACAGGTTCACTTAATAGATAAACTCATTCATACTTTTGTGTACAAATTATCTTGGTTAGGGTTTTAGGTGTACAAATTATGCTCAGAGTTGTAATTTTTTTTTTTTTTTAATTCTGTTCAGGGCAAGTTAGACATGATTTGGGTTATAAATTCGGTTCTGATCATGTTTGTTCCGTTTCAGCTAGGAGAAGAAAAACATTCGAGTGCTTCATGTTTATTGTAATACAATTCATTGGTTTTGCCAGCTTGTTTGTGTTCTATAGTTTCTTCGCTGAATGAGTTCCGCCATTCGGTCCAAAACGGCCTTGTTTAGGTCACTTCTCCTTAATTTTATGTTTTATTTTACCCAAAGGTAGCGAATTCGCAGTCTATCTCATGCCCTCTGCATGTGCTGATGCCTGAGCTAAAAACTTGTCCATGCGATTACAGCTTCCTGCAACAAACTGGAGGGCATGAGAGCTGATGGTTATCGAAAGATAATCAACGCATGGGACCTGTCTTTCAATCTGAGATAGCGTTTGAGGACGCATGACTCTTCCTTCTACTTTGAGAAACAATAATTTCATATTAGGTGGACTGCAAATGTTTTCAGGAACCTCATGGAGGAATTGGCATGAGCGGCACTAAGCTTCTTATGCATTTCGTCACTTCAATCTCCTTTTCCGCTTGCTCAAGGCTAGTGTAATGAAACCATGCGTTAAGAAAACAAGAATATTCGATCCAACGGCACTAAGCTTCTTATGCATTTCGTCACTTACTTCAATCTCCTTTTCCGCTTGTTCAAGGCCAGTGTGATGAAACCATGCGAGAAGAAACCAGAATATTCGATCCAACGCCAATCCATGTCTGATTAGGAGGAATCATATTTCAAAGGCTTTTGGTTTAACTTCATGGTGGCAAAACGTTTAGAGGTAGTATCCCTCGTTTTTAATGCAGGAAGTACTCATCCTTCACAGTGTTCACTGACAAAACATTTAATGGTTTCATTGTTCATTTTGGTGGTGGAATACTTACAAGGGATTTGCAAACCCTATTCGCTAAACATAAAAGGTAACTTAAGCCATCCTGGCTCATAAAAAACTTAGGCTGTTTGGGTTAGTAGAAAAGTATCATATATTACTATTATATCATATCTATTTGAGAGTTTAGATTCTGAAAATGAAATTAATATCTTTCTTATTCCCTATCAATTAAACGGTACTTTTGAATATATTAAAATCGTAATCATATTTACAGGTTTATGGTAAGTTGAATATATTAACCATATGTACTTTTGTTTTGGAATGGTTTTTTGGGATGTTTTTCTATCTTTTATATTGTTTTCAGTGTCATATTATTTTATTAGCAATTGCACCAGATGTTGCAGAGGAAAGGCCATAAGAAGAAAGAGCATAGATGAATGAGTGAGAAAAATAACATGTTGGTAAAAGTAAAGTTAACTCCTCTTTCACTATCCTATTGATTTGAGTTGCAGTATGTCAATTGAGGGATGCTCAAGAGTTTATCCAACAATGTGTTTTACTTCACATGATAACTATTTTTTATATCCTATACATCCTCTCCCATGAATACTCCTTACTATTATTTCTTTCTCTTTGCTGAATTTTCATACAAACGTACAAATTCAAACAATGAGGATGTCATAGTGATATCATCGACTACCACTTGTTTTTTTTTTCTAAAATTCTCTTTAAGAGGTTCTAAGAATAACCAAGAAACCAGAGTGACAACAACTTGTTTTGGCTTTCGAGATTTCCTTCACCAACTTCAAGATTTCCAATTGACTTAACCTCAAACTTTAACAATCAAAATAGAGAGTGATATTCTATTTGTTCCTCACGTGTACATTGTAGTGTTGGATCACAACTTGTACCTATTGTAGATTCACAACTTGTACCTATTGTATATCCTTTTTCTAGCTCTAAACGTGTAAATATATGTGTCATTGAACATTATACCTACTACAAATCCTTCTATTATCTAAAGAGATTTAGTTTTGGTTTATACCCTTTGAAAGACCAAGAACATTTACTCAGAATCATACATCATTAATGTGTGATAGATGAACACAATCTTCGACTATTCGAGCTCCGCCCATAAGTCTTGACCCTAAAACAGTCAAAATCCCATTCCTCCACACATGTATGTTTGTCTTTTGAAACCTCTAAGAATTATTGTTATTACGTCTATTTTGTTACTGGAAATTCTTCTTGTATGAGGTGCATTATTACAATTTCTAATATTTTTTTAGGAGAAAGGAGAGTATGGATGTAGAATGAAGTCCTCCACATAAGGATATTCCATTGTAGTACTAAGACTTGAAAATATTGAAAATCACATAAATAACAACCATAAAGACAAACCAAAAAAATCCACGAGGCACGACATTGAAATTACATGCAATGTTAGTAACAGAGGGAGAAATGACATAAACGTTGGAACCCATAGAATCTGGTGGGATCAATAATATAAAAGTTAATGGTCATCCTCTATGTTTTCTCCCCCTATATACCATTTAGCATGGAATGCATCATAAATCTGCACATTTACCCATTAGTTGAGTTGTGGTTCAGCAGTAAAGTTATGCAAGCTTTTATCTTAATTGGCCGAGGTTCAATTCTCGGTGTTTCAGTGCATGTAACTCTATCCTTTGTGTGGGGATTCCTAGAGTGGCATGTCCCACGAGTTTCATTCTTACTCTAGCCAACTATTGGGTGGTTCTTGGTGAAGGAATAAAAACTAACCACATTTATCCATCTATGCTCATAATACTTCATCTCCAAAGATATCAAAAACTTGTATGTGAAATATCCCTTCACTTCTCAATTTAGAAACTATAAATTAGTATATCTCAGTGACATAATAAACTAGTATATTAAATTTAAAAAATACTAGAAAGAAGGATGACATTTATATCAAATTTCTAAACAATATTAGTTGATTTATTCGAAGAGACTTCAACCTAGGTATTAATAGAAAAAATTTTATAAAAGAAGAATAGTTTGTATGAAATGTTCAATGCCCATCATGTATTTGATTAAACTATCACACTGATATTTCTACATATTTATCATATTTCAAAAAGCTCAATGTATTTCGATAGCTACTGAGACCATCATCCTCTCAACCACATATATCGAACGATTTGTTTATATACATGGAGAAGATGTCATCGAAAATATCATCTACACCTTGGCTTTTCAGTTCAACAAACATTGAAGCCTACATGGATGAATGCATTGAAATCGCGTGAACATTCCAATATCTTCAAACATGAAAGGGTGGTGAAGCTTTGTGATAAATTGGAAAAGGAGACTTGAAAAAAGAGTAAAGGAAAGACTGACACTTTCAACAAAGACAACAAACAAGATGAAAACCTCGACTAACCTCATCAAATTTAATTTTTGCACAACAATTATGGTTATAGAATTTTGTTATCAACAAAACCAACTTTAAATGCATTCTCGAATAAAGGAAAATAATTTGAGAAGATCCCTTTCCACTAGTAAAATAAATAGAGACCAGATTGAATGCCTAAAATTGATTAAGAAAGTTAAAACTACAATCTAACCATTCTACTGAACCATAACAACAATACCTTCAAATTCTCACATCTTCTCTCATTCAATAAACTTAAGCTCTTTTAAACAACACAAGTATTTAGCGTAAGTAGTAGAAATTTCATGTAATGGTGATGGTGGTGGTAGTCCTTTGTGAGGGTGAGCTTCCTCCCACTTCTCTAATGAGGCATCTGATGCATAGGAACCATCTAATTTTGTAGAGCATGGACTTGTCCTAAAATATAAATCACCCACGGATTCAACCCCATAACAACCCCAAAGCATAGTTGTGCTATACATATAAATAAATAAAAAAGATAGTGTCCACACAAGGATCCACATATTTCTCTGAAGCAGATTCTTATGAAGAATGAAGCCCCTTTTATTAAAAAAATTTGGCGACTTCAAAGATCTAATGTGTCCAACAACTTTTAGTTACATTGAGTTCATACACAAAGTTTTGCAATCGCCTTAGATGCAAATGATGTTTTGCATCCCCAAGCACTTATTTTGGCCCTAGGCTTAGGATTTGAGGAAAACCTGAAACCCTAAAAAGGGAATTACATGGCTGGAATGATTGAATTAAGGGAAATAATTGAGTTGGTCTTCATCGGTCATGTTCACACTACCGAAAGTTTCATGTGATGGTGATGGTTGTACCAGTGCTTCCTCTCGATCCTCCAATGAGTTGTCTAATGTTGATGAATCATCTAATGCCATCAAGCATGGATTAGTTGTAAAAGGTAAATCACCCAGGAGATTTAACCCCATGACACCCCAGAGCTTTATTGTGCTACACATAAAAAAAAAGAAAATTATTGTTTACACAAGGACACACATATTTCTTATGAAGAAAAAATCCCTTTTTAATAAAAAATTCTCGTGAGATTGCAAAAGCATCAAAGGTCTAATGTCCCCTACATTGAGTTCATAAAGAGAGTTTTGAAATCGCCTTAGACGGAAATGATTTTTTTCATCCCTAAGCATCTATTTCAAACCTAGGTTTAGGATTTGACAAAAAATGAAATGCTAGAAAGGGAATTTCATGGTTGGAATGATTAAACTTCCAGAAAGAACTTACGGGGACGGGATGAATTATTTGGGGTGCTACATCGACTGGCAGTGAGGTGAGCAATGCGAGCAATCATCCCTCCATATCAATGCAATTAGGTGTATCTTGAAGCTTTAGTGAAAAAAATATATTATTCATTATCACTATTAAATGAAAAGTAATTAAATTTATTAATTTACTGATTTTATAAATGGGGAAGGTTTATTATTTGTGTTATTGAAAAAATAAATTAAACTACGTAATTGACTTCCAACATTCGTGTCATTGTCATTAATTATATTTTTTACTTACATCAATATTCTAAGCTTATCAACCTTCAAACCATTTAGCTTATATAATCAAACTAATTTAATTATGTCTATTCATTTGTTTTATTTTAGTATAAAAGTACTTTTACAGTTATTAATAATTATTTATTAATTATCTTACCATTTAACTTCAAAAATAAACTATTGAAAGATGGAAATGATTTTTTTCATCCCTAATCACTTTTTTTGGCCCTAGATTTAGGATTTGAGGAAAAACTGAAACAGCAAAAAGGGAATTGCATGGATGCAATGATTGAATTGACATAAAGTACTTACATGGATGGGATGAAGAGCTTGGGATGCTTGAGTGGGACTTCATCGACTGTGTTCTCAGTACCAGAAATTACATGTGATGGTGACGGTGGTAGCAGTGCTTCCTCCTGCTCCTCTAATGAGCCATATAATGTTGATAAATCATCCAATGCCATTGAGCATGGATTAGTCCTAAAAGGTAAACTACAAAGGATATTTGATCCCTGACACCTCCCAATTGTTATTGTGCTACACATAAAATAAAAGATAAATCGTGTTTACACAAGGACCCACATATTTCTTATGAAGAAAAAAGTTAAGGTTTTTTTTTTTCTTATTTTTTTTTAAATCTAGTGATATTGGAGAAACTTCAAGGTCTAATGCATCCTATAATTAGTTCATACACAAAGTTTTTCAATCTGTTGAAGCATAACAATGCGCAGCGGAAACTAAAAGACAAAATACAGTATAAAAACATACACAAATAACACAATGATTTAACGTGGTTCACCCAACCAATCTGGGCTACGTCCACCAAACAGAGGCATTGGCAATCTTATTATTAATCAGGAGATTACAAAATAATTATTTCCTCACACTCTCTAACTCATCCCAATATTTGTACAGGCATATATTTTATAGCTAAGAGAATCCAACTGACTCATAAATTCTCTCACAACAAATATAGGATGCATTAACTCTTTCCCAACAAAATAGAGCTAATATAGCAACAAATCCTATTGTTGTCACCTACATGAGATTTTTGCCTAATTTATGAAAACCAAAAATCTCATCAATCTCCACCTTGACAACAATTAGCCTGATACCCTGTTTCCTTATTATTTTTATCTTTTCTGCAAGCCAAGAGAAGCCAAACA
Organism: Pinus taeda; assembly: GCA_000404065.3. NCBI lineage: Eukaryota > Viridiplantae > Streptophyta > Pinopsida > Pinales > Pinaceae > Pinus > Pinus taeda. The sequence continues at coordinate 21,204 of APFE031608241.1, forward strand.
CCAATGTAGCTTCTCTAACAAAACTGGTTTCATGAATATGTTTGCATAGTTCTCCTTCGTATGCACCTTTTCAAGAGAGACTCCCCTTTCAGTGATAACCTGTCTTACAAAATGGTACTTGATTGGTATATGCTTTGTTTTACTATGATAGGCCGGATTCTTAGCCAAATGTATTGCACTTTGACTATCAAAAAATAACTTAATGTTGTCCTGCAACCTACCGAACTCACCAAACAAACCTTTCAACCAAATCGCTTCTTTCCAAGCATGAGAAGCAGCAATGTATTCTGCTTTAGTAGTGGATAAAGAAACAATGTTCTGTAGCTTTGACATCCAACTAATAGCTCCACCTGCAAGAGTAAAGACATACCTTGATGCTGACCTTCTCTTATCCAAATCACCTGCAAAATCAGAATCAACATATCCGCAAACAAATTCACTACTTTTATTATAAGTAATACAATAATCACTTGTGCCCCTCAAATACCGAAGCACCCATTTCACTGCTAACCAGTGTTCTTTACCTGGATTTGCCATATACCTGCTGACAACCCCAATTGCATGTGAAATATCTGGTCGAGTACATACCATCACATACATCAAACAACCTACTACATTGGCATATGGAATTCGAGACATATATTCCTTTTCTTCATCTGTATTAGGACATAAACTAGAAGAAAGCTTAAAATGGGAAGCTAAAGGGACTGACATAGGCTTCATATTGTTCATACCAAACCTCAAGAGTATCTTCTCTATATACTTCTGTTGTGATAGCCACAGCTTACCATTGCTCCTGTCTCTGAAAATCGCCATGCCCAAAATCTATCTTACTGCTCCTAGATCTTTCATATCAAATGTCCTTGCCATCTGAGCCTTTAACCTATTCATCTCATCTATGCTTTTGCTTGCTAAAAGCATATCGTCAACATACAACACTAAGATAATGAATATGCCATTATTTAATTGCTTAAAATAAACACAATTATCATATTCACTTCTTACATATTTCTAACTCAACATGAAAGAATCAAACTTCTTGTACCACTGCCGAGGCGACCGCTTCAGGCCATACAATGACTTCTTGAGCTTGCAGACAAATTTCTTATTGCGATGCTGAACAAACCCTTCTGGTTGTTCCATATAAATTTCCTCATCTAAGTCTCCATTCAGAAATGCAGTCTTAAATCAAGCAAAGTGACTAATGCTAACACAATTCTAATTGAAACTATTTTAAAAACTGGTGAAAAAATCTCATGAAAGTCAATGCTGGCTTTCTGAGAGAACCCTTTTGTGACCAACTTCACTTCGTACGTATCCTTTGTATCATTCACACCCCGTTTCAGCTTGAAAACCCATTTACATCCCACAGTTTTCCTGTCTTTCAGAAGTTCAACCAGATCCCATGAGCCATTCTTACCTAAGGCCATCATTTCGTCCTTCATGGTTGCTTTCCACTTGTCGCTTTTCCACCTTCTACTGCTTCCTGATAGCATAGAGGTTCATCGTCATTAGCGGTAAATGCAACTGAAGTAACATAATCATCATACCTTTTCGGTGGCCGTTTGATTCTTGTAGACCTCCTTAAGGATGTTTCTAGTGCTTCCTCGATTGGTTGACTACTATCTGTAAGAACTTCTTGATGATCAGTATCTGAGACTGTTCATGATCTATACCTGAACCTTGTTCATGATCTGATTCTGAAACCTGTTCATGACTAGTATCTGAACTATGGTCATCATGACTATCATTAGAAGTGCTATCAAACTGAATGTGCTGAAAGTCAGATACATCATCTTGCTTCAATTTATTATCTACATCTAACTGTACAAGAGAGGATTCATTAAACTTTACATCTCTGTTGATGATGATTTTGTGGGTAGTAGGATCCCACAATCTATATCCCTTTGTTCCATCACCATACCCAACAAAGATATACCTTTTAGACTTTGGATCTAATTTAGTTCGTTGAGATGTTTAGGCACTAGAGCATATGCATCACAATCAAACACTCTGAGTTTAGAATAGTCACAAGGGTGACTTTTCCATACCTCTTGAGGAATCTTGCAGCCTATCACCGTTCATGGTGATCGATTTATCACATAACAAGCCATAGCCACTGCTTCTGTCCACAACTCCTTTTGCAAACTGGCGTTACTCAGCATACTCCTTGCTCTCTCTAAAAGAGTCATATTGATGCGTTCAACAACTCCATTCTGCTGAGGAGTATACACCGTGGTCTTATGTCTCTCGATCCCTGCATCCTTGCAATAGTTGTCGAAATCCTTGGAAGTAAAATCACCACCATTGTTAGTTCTTAAACATTTTATAGTTCTACCAGTGCCATTTTCTACCAATGCTCTAAATTGCCTGAAAACTGAAAAAACATCAGACTTCCTTTTCAACATGTAGACCCACACTTTCCTAGAAAAATCATCAATAAATGATACAAATATGAGGAGCCACCATATGAGGTTGTAGGGGCTGGACCCTAGACATCTGAATGGATATAATCAAGTATTTCTTTACTAGTATGTTTGTCTGTTTTAAACTTTTGCTTACTTTATTTTCCAAATAGACAATGCTTACAGAAATCTAACTTTCCAGACTTCAGATTAGGAAGTAATTTACGATCAGCCAAAATTTTTAACCCTCTTTCGCTCACATTGCCCAACCATTGATGCCATAAGCGAATGGAACTACTGTCATGTTCAGACACCGCAGACACATGATCTAACCTTGTTCTTCCTTCTAACTGAAATAGATTTCCTACCTTCTTAGCTTTCATAACTAGTAAAATACCCTTGTAAATGTTCATTACTCCACATTGAATTACAGTTTTATATCCATTTGTATCAAGTGCTCCTAGTGAAATTAGATTTTTCCTTAATCTGGTACATGTCTCACATCAGTTAACATTTTGGTTGTCCCATCAAACATTTGCAGCTGTATACTCCCAATTCCCACAATATTACATGTTACATCATTACCCATGTAAACGACTCCATCATTAATTGATTTATACATCTTAAACCATTCTTTATGAATACACATGTGGTTTGATGCACCAGAATGTAACAACCAATGTTGATCATGATTTGACAAATTAACTGATAATACTTCATCACTCATACCTGAACCAGACGTCGAACCTGTATCTGTCATATTTGCCTCCTTCTTCTCTATCGAAGAATCTTCTTTAGAAGTTTGTTGCTGTTGCTTCAAACAGTCCATCTTCAAATGCCCCGATTTGCCACAAAACCAACACTTTACCTTACTCTTCTTCCCTTTTGACTTTGAACGTGAGTCGCTCTGCCTACAGGAGCCTCTTTCTTTAGAACGACCTCTGACCATCAATGCTTCTGATGTAGAGGTTTCTAAATGTGACCTTCTCCTTATTTCTTCAGATAATAAAGATGCAACTACATCATCAAACTCAATGGTTTCTGATGAACTAAGACTTATAGAAGTAACAAAATGATCCCACGACTCGGGCAACGAGCACAATAAAGTAATAGCTTTATCTTCGGATTGAAATTTTACTTCTATACTTTCTAATTGCACCAGAAGAGTATTAAAAGCATTCAAATGATCAATAATCGATGTACCTTCCTTCATTCACAAACTGTACAACTGTCACTTTAGGAGAATCCTACTGGTTAAGGATTTTTTCATGTACAGCTTCTCAAGTTTCGTCCATAAAACAACAGCTGTTTTCTCCGACACGATATTAAAAAAAACATCATCCGCCAAACACAGCCGAATAGCACTCACTGCTCTTTCATCCATCTCATCCCACTCATCATCCGTTATGTTGTTAGGCTGTTTGGATTTGCCCATCAATGCCTTCGCCACACCTTGTTGCACAAGCAGATCGTACATCTTCACCTTCCCAATCTCGAAGTTGTTTTTTCCATTAAACTTCTCGATCACAAAATGAGCACTCTGAGTTTTCGCCATATTGTATCAACCAAAAAACAATCTCCAATTCCAACTTGTTAATGAATCAAATTAATATGTAATAACAAATGCCTTCGCCACCTTTATTCTATATAAAAAAAACGCTCTGCTATACAAACTGCAAAATAAAAAATTAAAAAACCAAATAAAAAATTGCACTTTTACCAACACAGTCCTCGATTGGTGCATTGGCGCTATCTTAATAGTAGAGAATCTGCACCGAAAGAGAAATCGCGTAGAGTACCAAAATTGACATGACTTTTCCCCTCGGATTCGCGTCGATCAGGATCTTGACGCCTTGGCGTGACTAATAAAGTCGGATCCATGCCAATTGGCGCTTTTATTACCCAATTACCCATGCCAATCCGTTCATTGGATATTATTGGTGTGATTGTTTCATCAGAACCAGCGCCAATCGCCAAAACTCGGAAAACTCCACCTACAGCGATCCTGTCACACGCACGCACCCACTCCAACACGCTCTGATACCAACTGTTGAAGCATGACAATGCGTAGCAGAAACTAAAAGACAAAATACAATATAAAAATATACACAAATAAAACAATGATTTAACGTGGTACACCCAACCAATCTGGGCTACGTGCACCAAACAGAGGCATCAACAATCTTATTATTAATCAGGAGATTACAAAATAATTATTTCCTCACACTCTCTAACTCATCCCAATATCTGTACGAGCATATATTTTATAGCTAAGAGAATCCAACTGACTCATAAATTTTCTCACAACAAATATGGGATGCATTAACTCTTTCCCAACAAAATAGAGCTAATATAGCAACAAATCCTATTGTTGTCACCTACATGAGATTTTTGCCTAATTTATGAAAACCGAAAATCTCAACACAATCAGCTTAGATGGAAATGATTTTTTTCATCCCCACGCGCCTATTTCAACCATTGGTTTAGGATTTGAAAAAAAAACCAAAACTCTAGAGAGGGAATTTCATAGGTGGAATGATTAAATTTCCAATAAAAACTTAGAAGGATTGGACGAATAGGTTGGGATGGGACGAATAGGTTGGGATCCCACATCAACCGATAATGATCCCTCAATATCAACACAGTTAGGTGTATGTTCAATATTTAATGAATCATCCTATTATCATTGTTCAATGAAAAGTAATTAAATTGATTAAATGACTCATTTTATAAATGCAGATTTTTTATTATCTGTGTTATTTAAAAAATTAAATTATACTACATAGTGGAATTGAGCACTCTTGCCATTATCATTAATTATTTTCTTTTACTTACCTCAATACTCTAAACTTATCAACCTTCAAACCATTTACCTTATATAATCAAACTAATTTAATTATCTATAAACATTTGCTTTATTTTAATAGAAAAATAATTCTACACTTATTAATAACTACTAATTATTTATCTTACCATATAACTTAAAAAATTAACCAATTAAATTTTTTCTTTGCTCACCCTTATTGAAAAAATTATGCAATAATCCATATTTTTCTTGGGTGATCTTAAAATTAAAATTTTTCTTATTGAGCGATGTTAAAATTTTTCTTAGAGAAAGTTTTGAACCTCTGTTATTAATTTCTTCTTTGAGCGCTGTGGATAATAAATAATATATGTGTATTTTCAAATATTATGATTGGTATGGTTTTGTTCAATGTAAATTTATTTTCATGGTAGAGAATATCCAAGAAATAGTAAAATTGGGATTTTTAATTTTTTAAATAATTTTTTATAATTAATGATTCGAGCTTTATATTTTATATATTTTTATAAATTAATAAACCAATATCAAGAATTTAAATATTGATTTTAAAAATTAGTAATGTTCAATTTTAATCTAATAATTAAATATTATTTTAAAAACTAGCCATTGTAAAAACAGTTATTAATAATTTTAATAAATTAATAAACAATATAATTATTAAATATTATTCTTCAAAAACTAGTGGATTAATATAGTCGTTACCTTAATATTTTGAATAAATTAATAAATTAATAAACTAATATCATTATTTAAATATTATTTTTCAAAAACTAGCCATTTAATATAGCCGTTACTTAATAATATTTGTTTTGAATATATTAATGAATTAATATCATATTTTAAATATTATTGTTCAAATATAGCCTTTATTTGAAATTATGTTTCTACATTGCTCTCTATTTAAGCGTTTGCCATACTGTGCCTCTTCACCTCGTCATGATGATGAACCACACTTGTTGGTTCGAAACTCGTCAGCCAAAAATTTCTCCTATGTAATTTTTACTGGAAGACATTTCTTAATTTTTATAAATGTATTTTTTTAAGTTATTATTGGTGTAATTTAATTAAAAAAATTTTAATAAAATTATTAAAAAACAATATAATAATTTATTATTTTATTTCTTTTTATAATGTAATTAAATAAAGTAATTGTACATATAATTATTTTTTTAAATATTAAATTATTTGTATATTTAAAAAATATTTTAAATAATAAAAATTGCAATTTGATAATATTAATTAAATTGCAGCTAACACAGAAAGCGGGCAGCAACTGCAGGGGAAGCAAGTAGAACTAGGGTTTGCAACGGAGTATCAATGCTAGTAACCATGGAGGGGTAGTTCCACTCCCTCCTACAATCATGCAGTTTCGAACCACTTCAAGAAATCAATGGCGGCAGAAACTGGGGGTATCAACATAGAAAAACATAAAAACATCACATCACAGGAATAGAAAGAGTATCATGAGGAGGTCAGAAGAGAGAAGAGAACATGAGGAGGCAGTCATAGAGTTGAGCACAAGAATATGACAGGACTCTGTAAACCTAGGTCAACCATCACACCCCTGGTTGTATTAAGTGATCCATCGCTACAGGTGCACACTGATCACATGGCGACTTATGCGGTAATGCAAATTTATCAGGATATGGCCAATGGAGAAGACTTTGCGTGCATGGATAAAGAACCACTAGAAACCTAAGAGAGAAATAAATATTCACCTTGCGTCCAAGGGTTTCCTCACAATAGTTTTCACAAACTTAGAGGACAAAGACAAAGTGTTCAAAGGAGGGCCATATTTTTATGTTGCTGCAGGCCTGTACATGCGACCATGGGTGATGAATTTTGTCCCAAAAAGAGAGAAATTCACATCAGTGCCAATATAAATAAGACTCCCTACCTTTAGATTATTGGATTCTATAATGATTAAAAGCCATAGGAAATAAATTGGGTAATTTTCTAAAAATATCAGATGTGACTTTGCAAGGAAAATACACCTCCTTTGCCTGAATATGTGTAGAAATGGACCTATCTTGATCACTTCCAGATGAAATCATTCTAGAAGTATATGATGAAGAATAGGTGCAAGTGGTGGACTATGAACATGTCCCATTCAGATGTCGCAAATGTCATGAACACGGGCACGTCTTCAGAGTCTGCCCATTAAACAAACTGGAGAACAATATTAAAACCAAAATAGGAAAAGATACAGAAGGCTTTACCAAGGTGGAAGGCATACGGAAAGGAGGGAAAAAGAATGAGAAGAAAATCAATGAGGAGAAGCAACCAAGTCATAATAGCTTGGAGATAGTAGAAGAAGAAGATGGGAGCAATGGGACGAACTAGGTACTGGAGGATAGTCCTGCAGAGAAGGAAAAATATGAAAACATGGAGGATATACTTGAAAAAAACAAACTAAAGGAGGATCTGCCAAGCACTATGGAACTTGACGGGGACCATGAGATGACCCCAAGCGAGGTTAGAATGGAGGGCCATGATCTGTAAGATATTCTTGAAAGGGAGAATCTCGATCTAGAAAAGTTCCTGGAGCATGGAACCACCAAAGGGGTTGATTCTCTACCACAAGAGGATTTTGATAGAGTACAACAGCTCTTCCTTTGGAGATCTCAAAAAAAGGGTTCTAGAGTCAAAAGGAACCATGATAGCTAGGAAAAAAGAGGGGTAAAAATGATGGAGGCAACATCGGGACATGCTCCCAAGAACCCAAGCAGGAAAAGAGGAAGAAAAAGAAAGAATGAACTACTGATAGGGTGTGGGAAACTCATGATCAGCTCAAGTAAGATGAAATATCTTACTAGTTAGTCATTTACAATCCTTTCTCAATGAAGCTTACAACTTGGAATATTAGGGGTCAAGGAAGTAAAAGGAAACAAAGAAATATTAGCAATAGAATAAAAGAATAAAAACCAGATATGGTGTTTATCAAGGAAACAAAATGTTCAATAGATAAAATAAGAGAGATACATGGAAAATATCTCATCAAGTATGAATATCTAGAAGTTAAAGCAGATAACACAGCAGGAGGGATTCTCAAACTTTGGAACCCCCAGAAACTTGGAATCCTAGATGTTGAAGCATCCAGGAACTACCTATCAATGGTGATCCAACCATTGGGTGATAAGGAAGTCTATTTGATCACGAATGTCTATGGTCCTAAAAAACATGAAGACAAACTCAGGCTTCTTATCTCACTGCAGGAGCTAAGAGAAAGATATCCTATTATGCCCTGGATTCTGGGAGGGGACTTTAATATCATCAGATCCCTTACAAAGAAAAAAGGTGGAATCACAACACTAGGCAGAGACTCCATAGCCTTTCATAACTTCTTAAACAACATGAGGCTAGTGGATACAAAGATAAAAAATGGTACCTTCACCTGGAATAATAAGCGGGGAGGGGCTTCTCAAGTTACCTCTAAACTAGATAGATTCATAATCTCTGAGGATGTCATTCTCACAGGGCTTGGCATGTCTGCCTTAGTCCTCCGTTTTGGAAGCTCGGGTCACTAGCCTATCCAACTTGAAGCTTCTTTTATAGGGACTCTGAGAAACAGACCTTTTAGGTTTGAAAATATTTGGCTTACCCACCCTGACCTCATCACCAATATTAGAAAGTTGTGGGTAGAAGATATGCCCATTCAGGGAACTAATATGTTCCTTCTGCATCAAAGACTGAAACACATCAAACTCAGGCTTAAAGATTGGAACAAAAATGAGTTTGGAAATATCTTCGAAACCAAGAAAGAAGTTGAATAGAAGTTACAGGGTATTAACCAGGTCCTCATCATAGATGGCTATACCGAAGAAAGGAAAATACAAGCTGAATCTCTTCAACAGGAATGGGAAGACAAATGAAAGCAAGAAGAGATCTTCTGGAGACAAAAATAAGGAGTGCAATGGATAAAAGAAGGAGAAAGAAACACAAAGCTTTTTCACAAGTCAACCATGTATCATAGGTCTCATAACAGGATTTCAAAACTCAGAGATACTAAAGGAAAACAACTAAGCACCCACAAAGAAATATAACCTGCTCTAGTACAACATTTCCAAATCATAGAAAAGGAGCCCCTCATAGACAGATCACAATTTATCAATAACTTCAAAAATCACATTCCAATCTTAACAAGCCAGTGACTCAAGAGGAGGTCATCAAAATCATCAAAGAGATGAAAAATGGGAAAGCTCCAGGCCCGTATGGGCTCAACATATACTTCTACAAAGCATTTTAGGAAATAGTCAAACAAGATATGCTTGATGTGGTGGAGGACTCAATGAAATACAAAATTGTTTTGAGGGTGCTTAATGCCTCTTTCATAACTTTGATTCCTAAGTAGGAAAAATCTATGACACCAGATAGATTTAGATCCATTTCTTTATGCAATGTGGTGTACAAAATTATATCCAAAGTAATTGCAAACATGCTCAAGCCCCTTCTTCCAACTCTTGTGTCTAAGGAGCAAAGTGGATATGTGGAAGGAAGGAAAATTATAAATAACATCATTCAATCTCACGAGGTGGTACATTCTCTCAAGAGAAATAGGTAAGCAGGTATGACCATAAAACTTGACCTAGCAAAAGCTTATGATAAGCTAAGCTAGGCATACATTAGGGAAGTACTAAAATCGTATGGCTTTGACCACAACTGGATAAGATGGGTAATGGCCCTTGTCACCACAGCTAGTTTTTCAATCTTGCTTAATGGCTCACCATCCAGAACCTTTAGGCCTTCGAGAGGCATCAGACAAGAAGATACTCTCTCTCCCTTCCTCTTTATTCTCATGATGGAAGGTTTAGGCAATGCGATCAAATCAACCAATGTAGAAGGAAAAATCAAGGGTCTCAAAATCACCTTGAATGGGGATGCCTTGAGTCATCAACAATTTGTGGGTGACACTATGCTGCAGGGTACACCCATGGTTAAGGAAGCTAAAGCTTTCAAGCAAATCCTAAAATACTCTGCCATGGCTGCTGGTACAAAGGTAAGCCTTACCAAATCAAAGATTTTCTTTTTTAATACTAACATTTCTATTTATAGAAACCTTACCCAAATTCTTGGCTTTCAAAGAGAACAAATACCATCAAAATATTTGGGAATACCTCTAACGGACAAACCTCTAAGAAAGGAATTTTGGGAGCCAGTCACTAATAAACAACAAGACAATGTCCAAAAGTGGAGAAGCAGGTCTTTGAATTTGGCAGGATGGCTAGTGTTAACAAAAGTTGTCTTGCAAACTGTTCCCATCTCCATGTTTTCAGCCCTTCCTACTCCTAAAGGAGTTGTGCAACACATCAGAAATATCCAAAGAGACTTTATTTGGGGTAAAGAGGAAGAGAAAAAGAAATGGGTTTTGGTACCATGGGATAAGATTTGTAAACCTAAGACCCATGGAGCTTTGGGACATCATGGCCCTAAAACCCTAACAAACAGTTTGGGGGAAAGCTATGGTGGATATGGATAAAGGAATCGGTAACCCCTTGGGCCAAAGTTTGGAAACAAAAGTATGAAAATAATTGGCAAGAAAGGGATTGCAATCAAATGTATCAACTCATCAAAGGCTCTGACATTTGGAGCAAAGCATGGGAGAATATAGCCATTGTTTAGAAACATTGCTTCTAGGAGATGAGAGCTGGAAACCTAGCTTGGTTTTGGGAGGACAACTGGCAAGAGGAACCTAACTTGATAAGAGAAGAACTAGACAATCTCAAGAATGACACCAACAATAAAGGTTTACTTAGTGTAAGTGACTTCTCAGATCAGGCTAGGAACAAGGGAAAATGGAGAATCTGGAAGGACCTAGTATATAGTGAAGAGACCCCTTTGAAGGCCCAAGCAGAAGCTCTTGCAGTCATCTTGGCACAGAGAAAGGTTTTGAAATCAACATCGTCAGACCAACTGAGATGTGGAAGACACAAAGAAGGCAACTTCAAACTGAAAGAAGCTAAGAGAATTGACCTAGGGCTTGACTTTCAAAAACCTAATAAGGTATGGAAGGACCTATGGTAGAACCCACACTGGATGAAAATCAAACTGTTCATGTGGTTGGTGCAACATAAAAAAATTCTGACTTGGGAAAACCTTCGGAAACGAGGTATAAACGGTCCATCTAAATGCCAGTTGTGTGAATTACAAGAAGAAACAATGGAACACCTACTCAACCTCTTCCCATTCACCTCTACGTTGTGGAATTTGGTGGCTTCAATCTTCGGACAAATGGATAGGGACAACTTCGGCATCACTGGCACTTTGAAGAATTGTAGGAGAAAATTCTCTGAAAATGAAATAATAAACAAAGCTTGGATTCTGGTTCCAAGCTTTCTAATCTAGGATGTCTGGAAAGAATGCAACCATAGGATTTTCCAGAACAGAATTTGCTCATCCCAGAGCATCATAGCTCAAATCATTGGACAACTCAAAGAGATTGTAGGCACCCTTCTAAGAAACCCCTCGAGAACCCACCTCAAGACCAGGATGCACAAATACTATTGCATTTGGGTCTATAGGCGCCTTTCCCCAAGGGCATAAGGAAGATTGTAAGTCATATAATAGCAGATAAGGACTTCTCGCAACCTCCTCCTCATGGTTTTTTGAAATTCAATATAGATGGAGCCTCTAAAGGAAACCCTGGGGTGGATGGTTATGGCAGAGTCATAAGAGATGTGTAGGGATACATAAAAGTCATATTTCATAGTAATTTAGGGAAGGCCAGTAATAATATGGCAAAATTCATGGCCCTAGAGCAATGCCTAGAAATCTTGATTGAATCAAATTTACATAATACCGTCATTGAAGCTAACTCTAAATTGATAATTAATTCGCTCACGAAGATATACAATGGCATAGCACCAAAAAGAGTGTCAAAACACTGGCAGTTATTCGAAAGTCTATCAATGTATAGAATCCCACCTGAGAGCCCTGAGAACCCTCAATTTTGTTTATGTGGGAAAAGCAACTAACAATTAAGTGGATCGTTTGGCAAAAGAAGGAGTATTATGTTCAAAAAGCAATAGAGGATATGATGGGATGTCGACTCCGCCATGGATATTGCACAAAGACTGTCACAGAGAGGCTACCAAAGATAGGGAGTACTTTCAAAGCATGAGTAATATGCAGAGAGAAGACTAATGGAAACACAAGAAAGTGGACCAATCACAGGGAGGTAGCAAGTGGTAAACAACACGAAGGTTTGCAAGCACTGGACTAAAGATTTCCCTCAACTCCATCATCCTATGGATTTTGGGCCAGAAAATTCACGTAGGTTAATTCTACAAACAGACCCGAAAAATATAGAATCATGGCCTATTTACTCTTCAGGTCCACAAGAAAAGATAAAATGTGGGCAAGTTGCTGAGATCGCTTTCATCTTATGGATTTCAGGCAAAAAACTGCACAAAAGGTAATTCTTCAAATGGACCCAAAAGAGTATAGTGCAATGGCTTATTTATTCTTCAAGTCCGTAAGGGAAGTTAAAGAGTGGGCAAGTTGTTGAGACCTCTTTGGATCTCCTTCATCCTATGGATTTCGGAAGGAAAAACTGCACGATTGTTATTTCTTCAATCGGACCCAAAAAATGTTTAGAGAGGTGACCTATGATTCTCTTCAGGTCTGTAAGAGGAGATAAAGTGTGGCCAAGGTGTCGGCCTGAAATCATCTCATGGTTTTTGGATCAATGAAGGTTGGATCACATGGTCTTCAAGTTAACAGGATAATTTAATGTTTAGGTCGGTCATTTGATGCAGTTTTGTGGGCCTTTAGATGATCACATGTTGCATTTTTGTGGGTTGTCAGATCTGTGGGCCCTCATCATCAAAGGAATTTGGGTTATTTGATGCACGACAATTATTTGATGCACGACAGGTTATTTGATGCACGATAGTTTGAATATCAGGTTTCTAGTTCGCTGCTTGTCGAGAGCGACGCCTTGATGGTGGACTGTTCATGGGTTTTTTTTGATTATCTGCACTCTAGGTTGGGCGGATATTTTGTTAACAACTCTTTTGTAGTCTGGTTCGGGATTTGCACAGATTTTGGAGCTAGGTTCCGGTTTTTGCTAGCACAGCTGTATGTTGAATTTTCACAGAGCTAGTGCTGCCAGTCTTGACTCGGTTAAAGAAGTGTACATTATGTATTTTTCTAGATTAATAGAAGGTTCCACTCGTAATTGATAAAAAAAAAAAATTGCAACTAACACAAGTATATTAATAAATATAAACTAATAAACCTACATCAACCATATAAACAAACTCATTAAGAAATCAGAAAAGAGAGACAAAATTTCAAATTTTAAAATATGAAATCCAACGGTGCATAAAGAAAAATTTCAAAAGGAAAACATGTTAATTGTGTCAATCTATTTCCACTCCACTACTATTAAATAAATACTTTTCTAAAGATTTAATATTTGTGAAAGGACAAATTTAAAGCATATCAATTTCCTATGCCAAATTACATCTACCAATCCAATCTTGGTAAAATGTAAATGAACTAATAACTTGAAATTGAAATTGTAGTGAAATTTATAATTTTAATAATTGCCAAATCAAGGTTGAACATATCTTCTAGAAGAATTTTATAAAAATCACTTAACCTGGTTAAATATTTTTATTGATTCACTTACCATAGCTTTCATTCATCCTAAAAATTTTCTTATTAAGATCTGGAAAGTTTTGAAGTTTTGTTATTAATTTCTTGTTTCAGTGTTGTGGATAATCAATAATATTTGTGTATTTTCAAATCTTATAATTGGTATGATTTTTTTCAATGTAATCTTATTTTGGTAGTAAACAATACCTCACACCCATTTAACGCCTCCCCGCATTCTTCTTCACTCCACCTCTCGTTAGGGAAAATAAGACTTTTTCTTGATCCCCATTGCTGTCTCTTTTTTGGGCATTCGTCATACCCATCCCTTGTTCGTGGCCTCCTAGAGAATTTCGTACAAAACCATGTCCTCTAAATCATTTTCATCCAACCGAAGTTTCGTGTAGGAAATAGATAAACAGAACACATAAACCTAATTTAGAGATGATTCTTGCTATTATGAGCCGATATAACCTTTCAATAGAGCCACCGAATCAATTACTACGAGACAACAACAATAATTAACAATTATTTTTCTTAATATTTACATATTTATGTTTAATAATAATTAACAGTTTTATTAAATGTTTAATCTAAGGGCATATCATTGTCCAATCATCTAACAATGAATCTGGCGGTGAATAATAGTGCAAAATGGCATCTAGGGAGCTTCTTCCCAAAGGGAAACGCTTTATAGTGTAATAAACTTTATTTTCCATTACAAGTTTTAACATATCTGCATCGTTTAATATTAATCTATTATGCTTTTTTTTACATGAATAAAATGGCTATTGAAAGTTACTATTTGAACATAAATTTAATTAAAATTTAAAGATTTAATCAAAATAGGATCAAAATAAATTTATTTAGTGGAAATAATTTGTAATAAACTATTATTTGTTATCTTTAAAAATAAATGTCTAATAAAAGTGAGGAGTTGAACAAAAAAATCAATCACAAATTCATGATTTTCTCAAAACATGAGAAATCTATTTGGTTGAAATTGGTTAAAGGTTGCATATATTGTTCAAAAAAATATAGTATATATACAAGATGCACATATTAAGCAAACACTGACATTAAGTGGATCAAATATCAATGCACCATCATTTTAGGTGGTGAAAACCAGGGAACAATCCATGGACACACATAAATAAACAACTTAAAACAACTTCGTGCAACTTGAAACAACTTCGTGCAATATATTAATGTAGAGAAAAATAAAAATAAAATTATATATGAGTTTTTTTAGAGTTTATGGTTAACATAGGCTATTTAATGTGGTCAAAATCTTCAAAGAGAGAAGCAATCCATGAATGCAAGTAAGAAACAAATTAGTGCAATAAAAATATATATTGTATAGTCTATATTCTACCTGAGCCACCCAATTATATTCTATGTATAACACATTGTGATAATCTGATTAGATAAATACAAAAGCATATTAAAAAAACATATTATAAGAAAAATGATTCACATAAATAAACATTTAACGAATTTGATATTGACAACCTCTTTAAGTGTGTACATATCATAACAACCATGATTCACCTAAATAAATATTTAACCAATTCCGTATTAACAAACTCTTTAAGTGTGTACATATCATGACAACCAGCCCTAGAGACAACTTTTGATATGATCGAAATATTTACAACGGTCACAAAATAGGAGAAGGAAGAACGCTTTATCTTCTATGCCACATAATGGGAGCTTTCTAAACTCATAAATTGGACTGAATTTTTCGAAAAAATAACATTAATAAAATATTGCAAAAATGTCCGCAATTTTATCATCTGTAGGGAACAAGTAAACTTTAAGAATGCAATCATGAATCAACTTTTTAATGAATTGCACTTGCAATTCAATATTACTACTGGATTAATGTTAAATCTTCTATAAGCATGAGTCAACTTTTATTATTTAAAAGGGCGTAGTTAGATGTTGCTAGTGTAATATAAACTAAACTCTTAGAGGATCTATCAAATGCATGAGGATTTTTTATTTTTTGTAATCATTACATTGTACTTTTCTTCCATCGAAGAAAAACTAACATGGATTCATCATTTAATCAATACTAAAAACATAAAATGCAATAAATTATCAATCATTAAGGTTATCTACTCAATTAGAATTAGTGATAGTAGGTAGAAGGAGAATCTAAGGCTTGAAATATTATCTACAGAAAAATGAACTATAGCATATATATACCATAGTAATATTTTTGTTACTTTCTAATGAAGTCTCATGGGGTGTTCACATATATGAGGCAAGAATATCAACCAAAAAAAAGGAACCATCTATATGAGTCTGAGTCAAACATATGGTGCTACCAATTAAATGATCATGCATAAAATGGCGTCTACATTTGGTGTAGAAAATGTAGTAATATGTTTGACCCCACATTTGAAGGGAAAAGGGAGTAGTTGATTTCTTCCATGTGAAAGTGTTAAGTAACATCACAAGCGTATTCAGAGTTGTTCACAAGTTGAGGTATTTTTAACAAAGATAACATTTATCCTATCAAAATTATCATTACAATATGGTTGAACGAGTTTATAATCCTTTTGACATATTTGGAATATCCAACAAAAATGTACAAGCTTCTCACTTTTAAGATATAATATTTTCTTTTTCTTATTAGGAATCTTAGCTCATGTTTCACTATATACACATGGAGGTGGTTTACATTTTGTTAAGTTTAAGTGAACTCGGATTCCAACATAATAATTTTTAAAACTTTGTAGGAGATTCATTTAATTAGTTGTTGGCACAATTAATTCTTTTTATCCAACAATAAAAAAACGTAAGATTTACCTTTTATTTCACTACAACACAAAGGGGGTTTTAAGACAATATTTGAGACATTTGTTTAGAGAATTTTCTTAACTTGAGACAAAAGAAAACTTGTGTATTGTCTCAAATATTGTCTTTAAACGAGTTTCTCAAATTAAATTGTCTTAAAAACACATTGTCTTAAAATATTGTCTCTATAAAGACAATATATAAAACAAACCTTTTTGCCTCCCCATAGACAATTTCATTTTCATTTTTGTCTCTCCAGAGACAACAGTTGGGATTAAAGACATATTGTCATTAAGGAGATGATGCCTTTGATCCTAGCTATTGTCCTTCTAGAGACAATAAAAAATAATGAATCTAGAAAAATATCTAACCATTGGAATAAACCAACATTAAAAGTATTTCATTAAAAATAAACTACAATATCATTGATTAATTCTTATTAGGACATAATGCAATCAAACGACCAACCTCCTGCTTATAAAGAAGGTACTCTTCCATTGAGCTAGCACCCTTTAAATATTCACAATGAAAATGACAATAAAAAATAATAGCTATTAAAAACAATTTGGTTAAACAAAATAATAATACAATTAAAATTCAGCTAGAGGAAAATACAACCCAAAAATAATGAGCAAAGAAAAAATTAAGAAATTAATAAAATAATGTCATGTAGACAAATTTTTAATATTTCATTTTTATTATATTACTTTGAACAAAATCACACAAATAAATGCCATTTTTACCAAAATAACTCTATATATATTTTATATTCAAATTAGTTTATTAACACAATATTTAATAAAATTTGGTAATTCAAAATTTAATATATTGTTTCAAATTTATTATATAAATTCCTAAATATAAGACAAAAATATATGGAATAAATTCCTAAATATAAGGAATGAATTTAGTGATTGAGAACAAAATAATTA
>APFE031608246.1:0-12984 GCA_000404065.3 Pinus taeda
ATAATAATAAATTAAAATAAATAAGAAATCATATAAGTGTCGGCTTCTTAAAAATTAGGGATCTAGGTTTATTTATTCACAGGTCGATAGACTCTTCTCTCAATATACTTTCATGCATATTCGATCTATCTAAATTAGTCCTGATGCTGGACCCTCTTTGGGGTTTGAAACGCCGACAGAATGAACACAAAAATATGGATAATCTGAATCATGCCACTGCAAGAAATATGTAATTGGACAATGGTTGACAAACTTTTCATCTAGTTTTCCAGATTGCTTGACAAACATTAACAATAAAAAATTATGAGCGAGTGATTGGATATAAAATTAGACATTATTATAGAGTACAAAGTTGTTTCACTACTAAGTGAAGTCCTTAAGCTACATCTTCACATCATTCAATAGTTAATAGTCCATAACTATTCCACGTAGATCATCGTGGCCATTGGCCATTATAGAATTTGATTTTGGGTAAGTGTTAGTAATTTCATTTCTCCTTGCTAAAATTGTACGAACTCCTATTATATGAAGAAGGAATGTTTGGAGACATGACTTGAAGCATATATTTGACAAATTATCATTCTCCTGCATCAAAGCTTTGTTCCAAGAGAATGAAATGTGACATTGCAAAACACACTATAGAATAAAAGGACAATTCCAAAACATTGAGATGATAAAATTTGATTAAAAAAGGAAGAATGTAAGAGATCCAAACATAATCACCAATAGTCCAGATGGGGATTTTGACAGAGCTTCATATAGAAAATAGCAAACATATTGAGTAGGAGAAATTTTAGTCAATCTAGAAAATGATAAGATTGAATTTGAATGTGAAGTTGATAAGGGCAGGGTAACTATGCAGAAAAAAGGAAACTACCATAATCATGACTATTGCAAATGAATAAGGTAGAAATAGGATTAATATCTATTCATAGTCAAACTTTAAAGACACTAAAATAAGAGCTAATAACACATGGCGCCACTCGATATGGATAGGCCGTCTTTAATTCAACCAGGAACATCAATTGAAAGTTGAGAAAAATTGCTATATCATAAGAAAAATACCAAAGTATACAATTTTAGTGTGTTTCAATATAGGTTTGTGTCTACAAAAATCAGTTTGATATGAAATTTACATCTAGAGGAAGTGAGGTAAGAACGGGGATTATAAAATGAAGGGGGGCACAAACAATAATGCAGGAAATGTTGTCATTTTCCAATGATTTGCATGGTTGAATAGTTCTTTTTTATAAAACAAAATTATAAGGCAAATTAAGAGATGATTTTTGGTTTTTATGGTGACATCTTAGTATTTATGTCTAAGAAATCTTGTGTAAGTGTAGTTTAAGGATTAAATTCTTTTTCCCATAAAAGAATGAAAGTTTTGACACTATTTTGACAAAATTTGGCAGAAATCCAAGAAAGCCATAGAAATGAACATCATAAATCCTGCAACCATGCAAAATGCATAAATTGAAATTGACACCAAAAGGGTGTTTAATTTGGAGTTGTCAGAGAAATTGAATTGTTGTCATTGATTGGATTTTCCTAAGTTTAACATATGGATCATACAAATGTGAATGCCATGTGTAATATACCCTAGATATTCTAATTCCTCCATACAATGTAGGTGATTCCTGAGGACTCGAAGCAATTGAATTGTTGCAAAAACCAAAACTCTTCTACAAATATTTGTCCTAAATATCATAATGTTGTCGTTGATTGGGTTTTCCTAGATTTAACATATGGATCACACAAAGATGATGAAAGTTTGGAGAAACTAAAAATAATTTGAATCAGGATGCCAACTGATATGATTGGACATATTAGAAAAAGGAGTTGATCAAGAAATTTTGAACTATGTCTAAGGGAAGTAGGCAATAAATGGAGGTAACTAGGAATGTAGCAACTAGGGATGATTTCTTTGACATGACAATGAATGATTTTTAAAATTAAAGTTATCTTAAGCGCAAATTAGATGTCAAAAACATGATGTGAAGCATAGTGCTACAAAGAAATAGAAGTATCTTAAGTGTTTAGAGAAATAGCTGAGAAGTGTGATAGGAAAATAGGAAGCTAATTCTAGGATTTGAACTATACAAAATTTCAAGTTTAAAGGGATTCCTAGAGATGATAATCAATATAAGGAATATTGATGGTAGTTAGTTTATGTTGAAGGGGCAATGAATAAATCTTAGGTATTAGATATATATGATGTATGATTTACTAAATGGGGTGTTATGATTACAATATATATATAATATATATAATATATATATATATATATAATATATACATCCACAATAATAACTAATTATTATTGGAGGATTTATAAGCTTAATGTGAAAATTTCCACAGTGAATATATTGTACCACATGATTTGGATGGGCCTTCTCTTATTCAACCAGGCACATCAATCAAAAGTTGAGAAAAATTGCTATATGACAAGAAGGATATCGGAGTATACAATTTTAGTGTATTTCAATATTGAGATGTGTTTACACAAATCACTTTAATTTGAAAGTTACATCCCTAAGAAGTGAAGTAATAATATGCATTATAAAATGAAGGTGGGCACAAACAATAACATAGTAAATGCTATCATTTTTCAATGATTTGCATGGTTGAATAGATTTTTTTATAAAACAAAATTATAAGGGAATTTAAGATATTCTTTTTGGTTTTGATGGTGGCATCTTAGTATTTATGTATATGACTTCTTGTGTAAGTGTAGTTTAAGGGGGCAATGATTTTTCCTAGAAAATAATGAAAACTTCGACACTATTTTGACAAAATATGGCAGAAATCGAAGAAAGCCATGACAATGAAGATGATAAATCTTGCACTGGTGCAAAATGAATAGATTAAAATTGATTCCAAAAGTGATTTTAATTTGGAGCATTTGGAGCAATTGAATTGTTACAAAAGGAAATGATTGTTAGAGGCATCATATACTTTATTTGTTGGTTAAGAAAATGTGTATATGTGTATTTCATTGTAAATATCATATTGAGTTGTGTTATAAAGCTCCAGTGTGTGATATGTTGTCATGTTGTCATAATGTTTTTATTTTGAGAAGGTCTTTCATTGTAAATATTGCAACGAGTTGTGTTATAAAGCTCCATGGGAAGTATGCTTTGTTTTCAGTAGTCATGTTGGTTATAGGTGTCATTGAACACTGAGGATGGTGTTCCCCCAAGGTGGGTTCTGTAATAGCCCTGGTAAAAATTTCATGTAAAAATATATAAATACCACGGATGATGGGACATGTATTCCAAGCTGAATGGTGGGCATGACATCCTAGTGGGTGTTCATTTGATATTTTATGGTCAAGGAAATTGGCAAAGGCAATGGCTAAGGCATTAAAGAGGAAGAAAGGTATTTCAATACAATTATTTATGAAAATAATGGAAATTAGGAGAAAAGCAAGGTGAAAGGTCACATGTTTCATGTGAGGAGGAAATTGAAGGAAAATAATGGAAAATGAAGAAAATAGAGGCCTCATTAATAAAAAGGATTTTGAGGATCAATTGGAAAGATTCTTCCTTTCAGTGTGAACCTTTTGTCAGTTCAGTTTTGGAGCTCTCTCATTATTCTCTCTCTCTCTCATACTCTTGGATACTTAGAGTTTTCTTGGAGCACTCTTGGAGGGTGTGGCATATTTGGATTATTGGGGAAAGAAGGCAAAGGAAGAGTGGGAAATCACAAGAGGGCATCGACATCAGCAACTACATCAGATTTCTTGTAGGTACTGAGTTGCATGTATGATTTCTTCACTAGTTTTGGCATGCATGGCACATGCATGTGATTTCTTGGTTATGATCTATCATTGACATGGAGGATGGTCAAGATTGACACTAGATTTCCTAGCTTTGCCATTTCCTAGATATCCATGGTGATTGTGCATTTTCTTTCATTGCTTTATTGTGGTTGGTTCTCAGGTTTCCTTTGCTTGGGTTGAGTTATTAGTCCTGGAATCCCTAGTTGAACAAACACTCTCGAAGCCCTATAATAGCTTGGGTTGAGTTACAAGTCCTAGAAGCCCTGTAATAGCTTGGGTTCAGTTAATAGTCTTGGAAGCCCTGGTTGGACAAATGTTTTAAAAGCCCTTGGTGGGTTGAGTTACTAGTCCTGGAAGCCTTGGTTGCACAAACTCTTTGGAAGCCCTGTATAAGTTGCGGGTTGAGTTACTAGTTCTAGAAGCCTTCGTTGGACAAACGCTATGGAAGCCTTGTATACGTTGTGCGTTGAGTTACTAGTTATGCGAGCCTTGGTTGGAAAAACACTCTGGAAGCCCTGTATGGCTTGGGTGGAGACCAATCTGATAATGGTTTATGGTGATGTCTGATTGTGAGGTGGAATCATTGTTTGATGGGTTGATGTGGGTGGCCTCTGGAAGCCCTAGATGGTTTTTGATTGATGTGTTTTCTGAGATCTGACATTCATGATTGGAATATGGCATGGGGGTGATTGGTTGAAGAGAGACTTCGCTCAACCAATCTATAGTCAGGTGGAATATGGTAGCCCCATCACCGGTTAGTTAATTGCATTTATTAATGAAAAAATCATTCCTTTGATTCTCATGTGCAAATGTACTGATGTATATATCGATTTTGATGGCTGATATGTTTATCGTATTTTTGTTCCTATTATGTTGTTTATATGCACATTTACCCTGAAGGGTGTTACAAAATCATTGAATCTTGTAACTAATAATCAATTCCCCCTATAAGATTCAAGGAGAGAATATGTAGAAATATCAACTACAAGATATATCAATACTTGGGACTGGACTATTAGGTATGAACGATATATCTTCTTAGTTGTTGATAACCATTTTCAAGAAGCAATCCATCCAAGATGAATCTTTTCTCTTGTAGGATTCTTATG
This sequence comes from Pinus taeda, assembly GCA_000404065.3. Classification (NCBI taxonomy): domain Eukaryota; kingdom Viridiplantae; phylum Streptophyta; class Pinopsida; order Pinales; family Pinaceae; genus Pinus; species Pinus taeda. The sequence continues at coordinate 4,891 of APFE031608246.1, forward strand.
TTTAGAGAATTTGTATGAATGGAAAGTGTGCTTACCACAATGCTTACAAGGTTAAAGATAAAAAGCTCATCTTTCAAATGGCTAAATTGACTACAATGTTGGCATCTAGCAACACGTTGTGGTGGAAGAGGAATAGGAACATGTGAAGATGAATCATCTTGAAGAAACCCAGTGATTTGAAGCATGATGGGTATAGTGTAGTCTGGAGCATGAAAGAAAACATCCTTGTCATATCCAAGACTATTTATGTTTCTATTGTTAACAACTTCTCCCCAAGGTCTAATTATGGGCTTGGGAAGTGCAAGCTAAACCTTTGCATCTTTATGCAAATATGCTCCTAAAATGCCCTCATTATTATGATAAGTTTTTGGTTTTTAATGGGAGTCAACTTCAAACACAAAAGGATAAATTTCATGAAAAAAATAGTTCAAAATGACTACACTTCTATTATAGCTCATTTTTTCCATAGTTTTGACTCAAGCTACAAAAACTCAATATTATCTTATGCATTTTGAAAACAAGCTTGAATGTCAAACATAGTGACCTTGTTGACTTTTACCATACCATCAACAATTTAAGGTATCAGAGTATTCAATAAATCTAATGTTTCTCCAATTTGAGCCATTTTATAACAATTGAAGCTTAGTAAATGAAGGTTGTAATATTTTTAAACCCTTCATCAATATTTTGTCATACAATGTGTAAATATCACATACAAAATTTGTGCCAACAATATTATCACATGCAAAAAGTGTTCTAACAATCTCACCACATACAAAATGTGTGTTAACAATACAAAATATCCTTGAACCAAACCAAGAAGTGGTTTAAGTATTCTTTCTACAATGTAATTCCTACTCGCCCAAAACATTCAAACATTATTGTAAAATTTTGGATGCCAATACCATTTGTGCCTGAGAGCTTGCAAATTGTCACTATACCCATGATGGAATTTGACTAAAAAGCCAAATTAAAGAAACTCATACTATAACACATGTAGTAGTGTCTAATGTGGGTTATCCTTAACACTGGTTGAATTTTTTTTACCAAGTTCATAAAGTTAAGAACCCAAGGAATGTGATTGTCATAATACATGCATATATTATAGAAAGGGCATTGATATCTAAGGTGTGGTTCCTAATTCAACTTCCAAGGACCATGTGATGGGGTTGTTGGCAAAAACTAGAGACACTATGAAGGCGAGGCTCCGAATTCTATGTGTGAATGTTCTTGATTCAAGAAGTTGTAGAATAGGTAGAGAGAAGAGAAAAAAGAGGAAAGGATGGCCCAAATGAAGAAAACTATATGTAAATTGACTGGTGGGAAGGCATCGAGGAATAAATTTGCAACAAATGCCCTTAGGGAATTTTCTCTAATGATTTAATGTTGTAAATACTTATATAATGGAAGAAAATTAAATTAAGTGAATAATTAATAAAAAAGGAGTATTTACCCCTTTAAAAAAGAGTAAAGTGACACGTTGCAAGTGAAACATTCAAATTTGAGGAAAATAAATGCTATGAAATTATCCCTTGTCCAATAATCAACTACATTTCTAAGGGTCTCAAACTTGCAGTGATCCCATTGATAACTCTCATCACAATCATCATTTTATATCTATTGACTGGACAAGACATGCATCATTCAAATGTGTATCAGACATTAGTTCCATGTGAGATAAATGAATGAAAGGATCTTAGCAGTAGTCTTGTCATGTCCATATAGACTGCTATGTTTCAATTAAAGCTCACAAAATTTTCTTGAAACTCGTAGATATTATAACCAATGCTTCTCGAGTTGAAAAAACATAATCCTCAATTGATGTGGTTTGTTCAAGATCACCAGGATGATTTTATTCACTTGATTAATGAACTGGTTGAAGGTGCAGAGGATAGGAGGTTTGTCTTAGAAGGAGGTGGAAATTCAGATGATGCTTGTTGTTGATGTTCATCTTAGCACTTTCATAGGGAACGTTATGTTTATAAGAGGCATTATGATGGAATATTCATCATAAATTTAGGTAAGACTTGGGAAAATCTTTAGCTTGATGTAAAGGGGATTGTTCCAATCAAGAAAACAATAGATGTTATTATGCAATAGGCAAGGCCATATGGATAGCTTATCATCTCGATGTTTTCTCAATGTACTAGATCACATGCAATAGTTGATAGGCACACTTTAAAGATGAATTTTATATATAGTTAACTAAGCCCTAAACTTAATTACATATATTAGCTGAGAGAATGTCAACCAAGGTAACAATGGACGACAGTACTAAGGAAATTTTAGGCTGGGGAACGATACAAATATAATGGACCCAAATTTGAGAAACAAATATTAAAATAAAAGGGCTTTCCATTCACTGATAACCAAAATAATATTAGTTATCACATATAGGCATAGGAAACACAAATTCTCAACTTTAACCTATAGACTACAAATAAAAATGATCCTTGTAAAAAGTGAAATTTTGGCACAAAGAGAATAGTTGTAAGGGTTTCTAAGTGAAGATAAGTAATAGGTGGACTAGAAACACTCATGATTACTTAAAGGCCACAAAAGTGTAGCTCGCAAATAATTAGGTAGGGTAGGAATGCACACACGAATTTAAACAACATATTAGATAAATCATGGAATCCTTCCCTATCACAAAGATGTACATATTAATACATAGTCTTATGACCCTTGGTTTTCATCTTACAAGAGATCATTTGGACTCCAATGATTATTCACTTTCGTCCACACAAACCCTAATGGATGAGGTGTCCAACATTATAGTCGAGGAAGAGATTGAGTAGGAAAGAAAGGAGAAATAAGACACATTGCTAGCATTGTTTCAAATCAAACAATGCAATGGTTGTTTCCCATCAACATACTCACTATCAATGAGGTCAAGAATAGACCAGTCCCCTTTGTAGAAGAAAGCCTTAGAAAAACCCATGGTATTTACCAATGCAAATATGTAGGCTTCGTTAATCCTTGAGTAATTTTAACATTCAATAGTGAGGATTAAAATGGATGATGAAGATTGGATTAATGTCCGCCATTGAGTCTAGAATCTCCCTTCTAATTCTAAAATATACATTTCTATTGATGTTATATATATATATATATATATATATATATATATATATATATATATATATATATATAATTATAATATATTATATATATATACATTTTTGACTTCTTCAAGCTTCTTTAATGTTACTGAATGAGTCAAAAGAAATATCATTGTTCAAGCTTGATAATCCATGGTATTGTAACAAATCATATTTACAAGCACAGAATCCTCCATGGTGAAAGTCATTGGGAGTAAAAGGAAAATGGGCATATGTATTTTCATTTGTGAATTAAATAAAGATACGAATCATTCTCCCTTTTCTTTTCCAATTGTCAGGTTTTCCATGTAAATCAAGTGTACTAATGGCAACTTTCTATCATGTACTCTGTTATTTTAAGCTTATTTCATCCTCTATTGTTTTTATTTTTAAGAACAATATGCAAGCCATAGGTTTTTATTGTTATTGGTGTAAACTAGGTTTCTGAAGTAGTATGGAGATTTTTGTAATGAGTGATATGGAAAAGTTGAATGGGACCAATTTCTCCCTATGGAAGTCATAGACCAAGGATATACTGATGTTGGAGGATTAATATTTTCTAATTTAGAGAGTGGTAAAGAAACCTCATCAATGATGGTTGACACTTCAAATTTGTTTGACAAGAAGGCCATTTCTACAATATGGAAGTACCTAGGAATGAATGTCCACTTCAATGTGGCTAGTGAAAAAATAATACTTGGACTATGGAAAAGGTTACATGATTTGTATAAGGAAAAAACAACAACAAAAAATATTTTCTTGGTGAATAATTTGTATAATCTCAAGATGAAGTACGGTGCTTTAGTCACAAACTGTACAAATAAATTTAATATAGTTACCACTTAACTTTCCTTTGCTAAAAAACTTATGTATGACTAAATTAGAGCCATTCTACTCATGTTATCTACACCAAACATTTGGTTGAATTTTATAGTAGGTATGAGCACTTCAACACCTACAAGGACCTTAAACTTTGATTACATTAGTAGCATTTTAATGAATGAGGAGATGTGCAACAAAGCATTTTACGAAAATTACAGATGAGAAGTTGTAGCCTTACCTTATGATGGAAGGAAAATTGAATATAATAGATGAGGGCATCCAAGATCAAGAGGAGAATCAAAATCAAGAATATGAATATTTCCTTGTATTCATTGTAGAAAAATAAGACATAATAAAATGGACTACTAGTTGCTAAAGAAAATATAAACGAGTAAAAACCAAGAAACACAAATAAAAAAATAAAATTACACAATCAAAGGTGGTACCATTGTTGTAGTCTTAGAAGATGATGTTTTATGTAATGCTTTTGTAGAAGAGGCAAGCATGTTTATGTATATATAGTAGTGACATCGAACGAATATTTGAATTTGGGGCATCTCACTATGTAAATCCATGCAAAGACAAGTGTGTTGGATATGAAGTTGTTGATTATGGAAGAATACATTTTGGAAGAAATCTCTTTTATGAGATTATTGAAGTGTGGGGTGTTTGAATCAAAATGAAGGGTGTATAGGATATCTTGATAAAATATGTTAGACATTTCCTAGAGGTGTGAATGAGCTTGTTCTCTTTGAGATGATTAAATGATGAAGGTTTCTCTGCATGCTTTCACAAAGGCGACTAGAAAAATAGTATAGGGTCATTAGTCATGGCTATGGTTTGAAGACAAGAACCTCTTATACATTAAGGAAAATAAAAAAAATATTACATGTGATTATTTTTGCGAAAGAAGAAAACTTAGTTAATTTTTAGCATAAGTGCTTGGGTCTTATAAGTGAAAAGGGCCTAAAAATCCTTAAAGGAAAAAATTCACTTCTAGGTTTCAAATCCCATGAGCTTGACCTTTAAGAGCATTGTATATATGGTGGGAAACAAAGAGTTTCATTTACGAGAGGTGGTCATCAAAGGAAAACAAATATTTTAAGATTAATACACTTTGGTGTGTTTGGCCTGTTAATATTAAGTCTTTTGGAGGAGCCTCGTATTTTGTCACATTCATAGATAATGCATCTAGGAGGGTTTGGGCCTACTCCTAAAAGTTATTTGAGATATTTCATAAATACCATGTTGTTGTTGAAAGAGTGTACAATATTTCATGAAAATAATGAAGCGTTTCATGAAAAATAACAATGTACAGTATTGATGTAGTACATTCAAGAATTATTATACATATGCTCAACATAAACCATGAGAAGATTATTCCTCGTCCTCCTTAACATAATGGTGTTATAGAAACGATGAATCTCACTATGATGGATAAAGTGAGGAGTTTATTGTCAAATTCCACATTGGAAATGTAATTTTTGGTAGAAGTGGTAAGAACAATTTGTTACTTCATCAATCAATCATCTACTATAACCCTGGATGGTGCAATTCTTGACAAAGTTTCTATTGGTAAGAAGGTAAACTATTCTCACTTGAAAAAACTTCGATGTGAAGCATTTATGCTTATTCATAGAGATTATAAAACCATAGGTTATAAATCCATGAAATGCATTTTTCTAGGATATGTGGATGGTGATTTTGGTTATCTTTTGTGGGATTAAGTTAAGCAGAAAATTGTTAGCAGAAGCGATTTTATATTTAATGAATTAGAGATGTATAAAACATCTAAAAGTGATATAGAGTTTAAGAAAAATGTTAATAGTTTTGTAGAATAGCAATAAGATATCCCACCATTGCAAGAAACTAGGAAGCCAATTGAAGAATGTGATGGAAAACAAGTGGAAAATGATGGATACGAGGAATAATAGTCCTTGCAATAGCCATTAGAAGAATCCAACTAGAAAAAACACTACAAAATTTGGTTCACAAGTAGGCCTCATGATCCCTCACATAGATATCAACCCACAAGTTATATCTTTTATGTGATGAAGGTGAACATCATTATTTTCAGGAGTCTTGTAATGTGGAGAGTAGTAATGAGTGGAAGAACATAATGAAGGAAGAAATAGACTTGCTATAGGGAGTAAATCTGGGGAGTTTGTAAATATTCAAAGGAAAGAAATGATTTAGAAAAAAAATAGGTATACATGATTAAACATGAGGGTAAATAGAAGAAGGAAAGGTTATTGGTGAATGGATTTGCTGAAAAGAAGGTATTGCCTTTGTTACTTTTTTTCTTATTGTTAATATGTCATCCATAAGAGTTATTGTTCGTCTTCTTGCTGATTTAGATTTGGAAAGTGAATAGTTAGATGTAAATACAAATTTCCATCATGGAAAATTGAAGTTAAAGAGAACCTATTTTGCAAGATGAAGAAAAGCCTCTATGGGTTGAAACATGCAACCGAACAATGGTACAATAACTTTTATTCATTGATGTTGGACCATGGTTTCAAAATATTAGAGGCTATTGACTATGTCTACATTTGGAGGCATGGTCAATAAAGGTATATTATACTACGGTTAATGTGGACAATGCTTATTGGACATGATAAGACAATGATCCATAAGCTGAAACAAGATTTAGATTATCTGTTTGCAATAAGGGATTTGAGTCTATAGCAACAAATATTTGTAATGATTAGATCATATGTCATAGAAAAATCAAAACTTAATAACTATGAAATGAAAAATATATTGAGAAAGTGTACAACATGTTCAACATGAAGGAGGCCTAACTAATTGGTACACCCATAACATCCCACTTCAAACTTAGCGTGATCCCTTAAGTTTATTTTTAGGTGGCAATCATTCAGTGTGGGCATTCTTACATGTTTGATGGCAATCAATCATTGAGTCCGAGCATCATCATCTGATTGCAGATTCGAAGATTATGTCAGAATCGAATGAACAACAGTGGGGTCCATTGAATTCTTGAATATCCCCAATCTGATAAGCTCGAATGCAACTTCTTCACAATTTTCGTTAAACTACGGTGTCCAATGCCCGGCCTGCTCCCACAACGATGCATTACTCTCAGCTCAACTCCTTTGTAGTAAAACTAAGAGAACAGAATCCAACAATGTCCAACAATACTGAAATGAATATGTTGGAGGAGAAGGAGAAACATTGTGTGCATGCAATAATAGTGTCACTTCCTTTGCAGGGTCATGTAAATTCTCTCATGAATTTGGCCCAACTGCTGGTTATAAGAGGATCTTTGGTCACTTTCGTCAATACTGACTGGACACACAAGGGCATGGCGGAAGCTTCAAAAGACGATAAATCTCTTGTTTCGAGAGACGATCTAGAGTGGGAGCAGCAGGGACAAAAAAGTTCGATTTCTGTCTATTTCTGATGGTTTACCACCCAACCGTGGCCGCAACTCCAACCGCGAGCGAGTTCGTTATTGCCCTACAAAACTTAGGCCCCGCGTTGGAGGACCTCCTTAGAAGCGCTGAAGAGAAATCACCATAATTTCCATCCATCACATTCATGTTGCATAATCCCATTGTTTTTCTTGAAATGCTTTAAAGTAATTGAAACCTGATCCTTTGCCACAATTGAATATGATTACTGGTAATATTATTGACAAATGTTCCCAAGTATCCTTTTCTTGTCAACTCTAACATAGTACAGTATGTTTCGAGGTATTTTTACTGTGGATGTTAAATAATCCAAGAGAAAACAAAAATCGAGTAGACTAGCACCAACCAGAGCGTTTGGAAACTAAATCTTCTTTGGGGAAAAATTTTCCCATGTTACATGATGAATCTCATGGTGCATAAGACATAATATGGAGTTGTAACATGCCACTCACACGTGTAAGCGCACCATAAATAATCAAATTGTGAAACACAGAGATCTAACTCCACATAGAAAACCTTGTGGTACGCAACGCCCTCCTTTGCATGATTGACACTCAATTTTTCTTAGTAGGAGAAAAGCTTAGTCTAATTACTAAAATTCAAAGCATATTTTAATTTAGATATTAAGTTGTTATACTTGTCACAGTTATGGTATTATTTATTTAGTTTTTGTTTCATTGACTTATTAGTTTGTTTTGATTTCATTTTGAGTTTTTATATTTTATATTTTATATTTT
>APFE031608248.1:0-13486 GCA_000404065.3 Pinus taeda
AATTACATTCTTAAATATAATTTGTTATATTTACAAGAAACCATTCTTAAAGATTTTAAAATATTTTCATTTCAAATTTCTATTCAACACCTTTGATTAACTATTTAATGCAGTTTTTTATTTAATTACATATTTTGTATTTGAAAATATAAATTTGTAACGCCCTCCTCCCACATTTACCCAAGCTAACCGGTCCACTCTGGTAAACATGTGACGAGAGTCTACTATGATGTGATTCAACCTCCTAGGTCTCCTTAAGGAAGTGGAATCGACAAACACAACCAATATGAACTTCCACACATGCAATAGAACCCTTAAGATCTAACCAACCCCTGAAGATGATCAACCACTGAGACAAAAAATTATTTGACTGACCTTGACCCTCAAACGCTCCCATGACAAGCCCTACATGCAACTAACGCCTTCCAGTCACTCCCACAGCGTGGCATGCCAACAACTATGGACTTTTCCAACTAGTTCTATGCCAACGACCCCAGATTTTGTGCCACTTTTTTAGAGCCAGGACTTAGGCCACAACTTAGAACTTCATAAAAACTTCGAGAATGATAAAATAACATGGAAAAAAAGGTACTAATGCAAACATTGATACAAGTACAAGTAATCGTTAAACATGTCACAATTGTGTTATCTATACATTATAAAATTATATTTAATCATAGGGTTCTCATACTTATCTGAGATTGTCAAGAAGCACTGATGCCATATCACAATAGCTGTATAATCATCTATTAGGTCATATATTCATTGTAATTTGAAATACTAATCAAATCGTGATGATATCCATACATCAAGTCTGTCATGGAAGATACTCATAACCAACATATTATCAATATAAATAACAAAGATATAGAAGCCATAAATATCACATGTGAACCAGTACATTTATACATAAAATACCAAGGAGAAAGAGCTCTTATTGATGAATGAATAGGTCAACCAAGTTCTAGAATTCCACGAACTAACAGACCATAGATTGGCTAAACCAAATCTTTCTTCAGCCAATCACGCCTGTTCCATATTCCAAGCATGAATGTGGGACTCACAACCAAACCAAAATAAGGCTTCCAATGGCCAAACCAGCTCAACTCTCATCAATATAATCAGGCTTTACTGCAATCACAACCAAATCACTAGGCCCTAAGCAAGCATGGAAGCCACCAGATTTCTCCACCTACATGATGAAGAATTTTCCTGCTTCCTAGTCTCTAGGATTTACTGTATATTCGGTCATGCACTGGTCAAGGATTCATAGGCATAATTGAGACTCCACCCTCCAGGGTTTACTGTATATCCTGCCATACACCGGTCGAGGATTCCTAGGCCTCATCAAGGGCACACACCTATAGGATTTACCATGTATCATGTCATTCACCGGTCGGGGATTCCTAGGCCCACCGAGGGACACAATATGTGTATTTACCATGATGCATTGTCTGGTTCAGGGATTACTATGCCATTTGTTCTTATTTAGAGACCAGCTCACTCAATTTCAAATCAATCTAACAATCCAACAACACACCATGACTATCTAGAAATGGTAAGGAAAGGCTAAAGAACATTATCACACTTAAAAAAGCCCATGCAAATAACAACAAGAGAACCAAGAACACATATGCATGTACCATGCATGCCAAAACTAGCGAGGAAATCACACATTCAAATTGATACTTGTAGGTAAACCCATTATAGATGCTTGATCCTGCTCTTCCTTGCTTGAATTTTGCTTCCTCCTTCCTTCATTGCTCTTCCTTTTATTTCCTTGATCCAATTTTAGAGTGCTCTAAGAATTCTCTAAGTGTACAAGAGTGTGATAGAGAGAGAATAGAAAGAGAGAGAGAGCTCCATAACTGAACTAACAAAAGGTACCAATTGATCCTTAAAAGCATTTTTATTAATGAGTCCTCTATTTTCTTCAAATTTCCATTATTTTTCCTCCTCACATGCAACCCATGACCTTTCACCTTCTTTTTCTCCTAATTTGCATTATGTTCTTAATAAATTGCCAAAAATTCCATTTTTCCTTTCCAAATCCTTTGCCATTTTCCTTAGCCATAATAAATCAGATGAAAATCCTCACAAGTATGTTTTTCTCAACATTGAACTTGGAATAAGCTTTTTGTGACTTTGGTTATTATTTTTTCCATTATTAAGTTTATTATAAGAAGTTTCAACCCAGGTTTGCTACAGTCCACTCCCCCTTAGGCGAACACCATCCTTGGTGTTGAATGACACCTACAACCAATAAGGCTACTAAAAGAAAATCATACTTCCCATGGAGCTTTATAGCTTAGCTTATTGCATTATTTACAATGATCAACTTGATGAGAATAAAACAGCAAGACAACATAACAACGTGAAAACCATAATGACATGGCAACCATACTACTTATTGGAGCTTTATAACATATCTCATGGCGATTTTTACATCCATGTAGATATGTACATATACCAAAACCATTCACTCAACCAGTGAATAGAGAAGGATACATAGCCTGTATCTAATCCGCCCTCTCCCATGTAGCTTCATCGGGCCCAAAGTACTTCCACTGCACTTTAACCTGCTACATGAGTGCCTTTCTCTGCAGACTACATTGTGGTTCCAGTTAGACTTCTCCTTATGTCTCCACCTAGAATACAGAGCAATCAATCACATGATTAGTATCTTTAACATATTTCTTAAGAAATGACACATTGAAAACATCATGTAATTTCACAGTCGGAAGTATTACAACTTGATAAACTATTGGTCCAATCCTTTCAAGAATATTGAAAGGTCTATAAAACCAAGGTTCTAGCTTGGCACATGATCCAATTCTCAAGGAGCTCTTCTTCGGCTTGATGCGCAGGAACACCTGTTCCCCAACCTGGAACTCCTCAAACAACCTATTTTGATCTGCATAAGGTTTTTTTCTATCCCATGTTTCCTTTATATTCTTCTTGATTACCTGCATTTCTTGTTCCATTTATGCCAACATATATGGTCCTAACAACACTATGCTCATTGGATCACTCCAACTGATGGGAGTATTACAACTCTTCCCATAGATTTCCTCAAATGGACTCATCGTCGGATACTCCAGATACCCATTGTTGTAAGAAAAATCAACCAATGGAAGGTACTCATCCCATCATCTTTGCTGATGCATCACAGGCATCCTCAACATTTCCTTCAGTATCCTATTGGCCCTCTATGTATTTCCATCTGTTTGCAGAATATATGTTGTGTTGAAGGCCAACTATGTCTCCAAACCTGCAAAAAACACCTTCCAAACATGGAAGTGAACTTAGCATCCCTATCTAATACAATATTCCTTACAACACCTTGCAACATCCCTACATCTCCGATGAATACCTATGACACATCGTTAACTGAATAAGTGGACTTCATTGGAATGAAGTGCACTACCTGAGTTAATTTGTCAAGCACAACCATGATGGAATCATGCTATTTAGATGTATTTGGAAAATACTATGATGAAATCCATGGAAATGACCTCCAACTTCCACTCTGGAATCAGATTCATATGAATTAGTCCACCAAGATGTTTACATTCTCCCTTTACCTACTGACAATCCAAGAATATAGCCACAAACGCTGCCATGTCCTTATTCAGATTCAGTCAATAATAAAACTTCTTCACTATTGTCAATGTCTTTTGATATCCTTGGTGACCTGAATATGTCTTAACATGAAATTCCCTCAAGATAAGCTTCTTGAGCTCACTGCTATCTGCTACATAGATCATGTCTCTAAATATGATCAAACCATCTATTGTCAGACCATAGTCCACATCTTGATCACCTGTACCTTGTTGTAACATGTGCATAAGATCCATGTGCCTTTCATCCTGTGGTCTTTCCTGTAAGATATGATCCTGTAGATCTATCCCATAAGAGCTCATAGCTGTAATATAATTCATATGTATCCTCCAACTAAGTGAATATGCAACCTTGTTCTCTTTTCCCTTGATGCACCTGATCTCAAAATCAAACTCATTGATCATGGAAAACCATCTAGATTTCCTAACATTTAGATTCGACTGATCAAACAAGTATCTCAATCCACTAGGATCACTCATGAACACAAACCTCTTGCTAAGAAGATAGTGTCTCCACATCTTCAATGCATGGATGATTTCTGCCAACTCAAGATGATGTGTCTGATAATTCTTCTCCTGCTTATTTAGTTTCCATGACTCATAGCATAGTACTTGTCCTTTCTACATAAGGACTCCACCAAGTCTTCTCTTGCAATCATTTGTGCATACCACAAACTGTTTGTCAGATCTGCAATCTTTAAGACTTAAGAATTTGTCAAAAATTGTTTCAACTCCTCAAAACATTATGCACATTCTTTTGTCCATTCAAATTTCTTACCTTTCCTTTGCAATGATGTAATAGGATAAGAAATTTGTGAGAAGTTCTTGATGAACCTCCTATATTAACCTGCTACCCCCATAAATTATCTTACCTCATCCACGTTTTTAGGAGCTTCCCATTCCATGATAGCCCTTATCTTTTCCGGGTCCATTACTATGCCTTCCTTGGATACCACATGCCCCAAGTAATGTATCTTTGTCTAAAAGAAAATGCATTTACTAAGCTTAGCATACAACTGATGCTCTGTCATTGTTTCTGCTAAGTGAGAAGAATTTCCACCACCACGTTGCTCATTTGATCCATAGGGATCATTTCGTGAACTCGAATCTACCATCTTTCTAGTCATCTTTGATCTATTTCCTACACGTATACCATGTCAGCTAAACCAAAACATAACCATAGCCAACATACCTCAATATAATTAAGGGGAGGATATCTCATCTACAAGATCAACTAGAAGAGGATGATACAGGTATAATCAGAATCATAAAAACATATGAACGTAATTTCAACCATTATCCATTCATAAATGCATGACCATACCGACCATATACCATGACCTCATGCAGGACAATTATCACCATGTCAATGTATGCATAAAAACTTATAAAAATTAACGTGCCTAATCAATTCATAACTGACATGAGCTTAGGATGACCATATCCAATCAATGACACCATCAACTTTCACATGGCGAAAGAATTATAACCATGGCCAACATCATGCACACATAACAAGAATAGAGACAATAAGAAAAAGAAACACATATGCAACTGACATATATGCATGACCAACACGCCACCCATCTAATCCAAGGGGTGAACCATGCTCTGAAACCACCCTATGGTATTAGATATCACATAAAGAGAATGGAAACTAAAAACCACCCAAAGAGAACAAAAATCGCTCTGATACCACCCTGTAACACCCTCCTCCCAAATTTACCCAAGCTAACACGTCCACTATGGTAAACATGTAACGAGAAGCTACTATGATGTGTTTTAACCTCCTAGGTCTCCTTAAGGAAGTGGAACCAGTAAACACAACCAATGTGACCTTCCACACATGCAACAAAACCCTCATGAGCCAACCAACCCCTGAGACAAATCATCATATGATTGACATTGATCATGAGGGGCTCCCATGACAAGCCCTGCAAGAAACTAAGCCATTCAATCACTCCTACAACAAGGCATGCCAATGACTATGGACTTTTCCTGCTAGTTTTGTGTTAGTGACTGCAGATTCCATGCCACTTTTTTAGGTACGCGACTCAGGCCACCGCTTAGAACTTCATAAAAACTTCAAGAATGATAGATAACATGGAAACAAAGGTACTAATGCAAACATTGATACAAGTAATTGACCTCGCCCCTAACCATGACCGACATTTCGTTAAACATGTCACAAATGTGTAATCTACAGGTCCTAATATCATACCTGAGAATATGGGTCTCATACTTATCCAAGTTTTGTCAAGAAGCACTGATGCCCTATCACAATAGCTGAATAATCATCTATTAGGTCATATATTAATTATAATTTCAAATATTAATCAAAACATGATAAGAGTCACACATCAAGTTTGTCATGGAACATACTCATAAAAAGCATATAATCAACATAAATAACAAGGATATAACAACCATAAATATCACATGTGAACTAGTACATTTACACATAAAATACCAAGGAGAAATAACTCTTATTAATGAATGAATAAGCAAACCAAGTTCGAGATTTCCATGAACCACCCGACCATAGATTGGTTGAACCAAATATTTCTTTATCCAACTACCCTTGTGCCATATTCCAAGCATGAATGTGGGACTCAAAACCAAGTCAAACTAGGGCTTCCACAGGCCAAACCACCTCAACCCTCATCAATATAAATAGGCTTTACTACAATCCCAAACGGACAACTAGGCCCTAAGAAAGCATGGATGCCACCGTATTTCTCCACCTATATTATGTGGAATTTTCTTCCCTCCTAGTCTCTAGGGTTTACCATATATCTAACCATGCACTAGTCAATGATTCTTAGACCTAATCGAGAGTCCACCCTCTAATATTTATTGTATATCCCGCCATACACAAGTCGAGGATTCCTAGGCTTGATCAAGGGCACACACCTCTAGGCTTTGTCTTATATCTCGCCATTCATCGGTCGAGGATTCCTAGGCCTAACAAGGCACATAATCTTTGGCTTTATTGCAATCCAAAGTTTGGTTCAGAGATTACTAGGCCATGTGTTCTTATTTAGTGACCACCTCACTCAACTTCAAATCCATCCGACAATCTAGCTCAACCAAAACAGGAGAACCCCATCACAGCATGGCTATCTGGAAATGGCAAGGCAAGGGTGAAGAACATGGTCACACTTGGAAAAACCCATGCTAATGACAATAGGAGAACCAAGAACACACATGTATGTACCATGCATGCCAAAACTAGCAAGGAAATCACACACGCAAATTGATACCTGCAAATAAACTCATTTTAGTTGATTGATTCTACTCTTCCTTGCTTGATATTTTCCTCCTCTTACCTTCTTTTATCTTCATTTGCTTTCCTTGATACAATGCTAGAGTGATCCAAGAATTCTCTAAGTGTCCAAGAGTCTGAGAGAAAAAGAATGGAGAGAGAGACCTCCAAAACTGAACTAAAAAAAGGTACCAACTGATTCTCAGAAGTCTTTTTATTAATGATGCCTCCATTCTTTTTTTTCAGTTTTCCATTTTTCTCCTTCATTTTCCATATCACCTGCAACTTGTGACCTTTCACATTCCTTTTCTCCTAATTTCCATTATTTTTCGCAAATAAATTGCCAAAAATGTCATTTTGCTTTTCCAAAGCCTTTTCCATTGTCTTTGCTAATTTTCTTAGCCATAATAAATCAAATGAACACCCTCACTAGGATATTTTGCCCAACATTCACTTTGGAATAAGTGTCAATAAGTGTCACCTGACCTATTATTATTTTTTCCTTTATTAACTTTATTACATAAAATTTTAACCCAAAATTGTTACAAAATTACAAACCAACACATATTAAATAATTTGTAATTATACGTTATAGCAATTATTTCTAAATTATATAACTCAATATATATATATATATAAATATATATATATATATATATAGATATAGATATATATATATACGAACCAATATATAAATATAAAACACTGAACTCTACTCCTGTGTTAACACCATTTTATGATGTAGTCATCAACTACTTTGATATCATATCCATAATCTTAATAATGTAATAATTTAAGAAAAAAACATATCATTTCTATCACCGTAAGGTTAATGTTTTATTTTAGCATCTTCTATATCTCAGAGATTGTATAAGTTAACTCTCTGATATTACATTGGTATTGGAGAAAATAGCTCATTATAAATTATGTAAAACACTAATTAAAGAATGATAATACGATCTTCCGTCCTTGTTACATATTAAATTAATGATATATGATATTTATATTTATATTTTTTAATAAAATTTAATTTAAAAAATAAGTAAATAATATAATTTAAGTGGCTTAATAAAATTTAATTTAAAAAATAAATAAGTAAATAATATAATTTAAGTGGTTAATATCATGTATCTCTTTTTAAAAAAATTATAAATTTAAAAACCCAAAAGAGTTTAGCATTGGTAGTTAATCGTAGATGGAAATTAGCACGCTTAATACGTTATGCTTTTCTTTACTTCTAAAGTCACTTCATTCGTTTCCTAGGGAAAAGTTGTTAGTTTTAGTTTTCTGAGGAGTTTAAAATCGATTTCTGTGTCATTCAATGGGAAGCATCACCTGTTGATTGTCAATTTAGATTTCTTTAGAGAGTTAATCATGATTAAATATAGAATAAATACAAAACATGCAAGAATGGAGCGACATCATTAAACTTTTCAACAAAAAGCGGAGCGACATCATTCATGAAAAAGAAGTTGAATCGTAATCATAAGTTGATTGATGAGCATTTTCTATTAAAGTTTTGTAGGGTAATTTTTTTCCTAATCCAAGTCATAAATGAAATAGTGTGGCATATTCTTTCCTGTTCTTTTATGTCAATGAATATCATTCTAAATATTTTTCATTTTTAAATTTAAGTTTATTATTTTCATTTTATAATATAAATTAATAAAATTATATGTAACAAATGTGTTATTATATATTAAATTAATAATTAATTATCAGATTATTAGATATTAAATTATGTAAATTATAAAATGTAAATATATCCTATTAATTATATACTAGCTATATTTAGTAATGTGATTGTGCTAGTAGATCAACATCATTTAATATATGGAATTATATATAAATTGTTTATCTACTTATATATATTATATAATATCTGAAATATTTAAATGTAACATCTAGATCTATGTAAATGCAAAGTATACATAGGATGCTGTAGTTTCAAATACAAATGAGAGTAGAATATGTATATGGAAGTGGGTCTCTTATCCCATAAACAGTGATTATCACACATTTTTCTATTAAATGTTTGTAATTTTTCTAATCTAAATCATTATTTTATAGTCATAAATGAAAATGTTATTATAGTTATTATATCTTCATTTGTTTTGGAATTTCAAGTATTAACTCCTTTCCTTCTCTAAATCCATGTTTATTTTTTAACATTTACCTAATAGAATTATAAAATTTCCATGCAAATTATCAAATAAAAAATTATGTAAACAATGCAAATTATTGAGACAATAGGCACACTCTACAACCCATTATGCCTAATACCTATATTTTATATCAGCTATAAGAGATAAGATACTTAATGTTTAAAAAAATAAATATCTTATATTTAACTTATAGATAACTCAATATAGGAATTAAATAAAACTTTAAATGTTCATTTCAATATCCCTATAGACCTATCTTAACCATGGATCTACTAAAATTTGCACTGAGAGGTATCCCTCTCAAAAAATTATTGGTAACCACGAAAAGGGAAAATGGACTACTTCTCTTGAGGTGTAAATCCTTCTGCATATCAAGAGATTTGATCCTTCTTACTTCTTGGTAGATATGTGGTTAATGTAATCATTTGTAACCATGAAAAGGGACTACTTCTCTTGAGGTGTAAATCCTTCTGCATATCAAAAGAGATTTGGTCCCTCTTACTTCTTGGTAGATATGTGGTCAATATAGACCTCTACTGGTCAAATTTCAAGTGATGTTGACTATGTAACAACTATGTTTAGTAAATGTAGTAAATGTGCCTAATACACTCATCATCATTTGTTATTTAATTATCTGTACTATTTTTGTAATTAACACAATTATATTAGTAAGTGTTGTTGGTATATATCAACCAACTTCATTTAATAATAATAATACGAAATTATTTTTAAGATCATAACCAAATTAAGGCTGAATTGGTGTATGAGGCACTAAGCTTTTATGAGACATAGGCTTAACTCAACACAACTATCTAATTATTAAATTTATAAACATATAGATATTCTACCTTTTAAATTTTAATATATAACCTTTTAAAATAAAACAAATTTGACATAAACAAAATTACAAGTTAAACTTAAAAAAATATACCAACATAATGTTTAATTTTTTAATTCGATAATAAACTAAATAGCATTTTGAGAAAAATTAGAGTAACATCACCGATGAAATGGAAACAGAACGGTACACTCATCAATTAAGTTAACCATCTACTAATTATTAGAAAAACATAATATAAAAGGTTTTAGTAATCAATACATTCCTAAGAAGTTTGAAGTAATACGACGGAAAAGGCAGTCAACATGGGACTCAATGGCCTCTAGCTGATTCATAGGAAGATGCATGTATACCACCCAGCTTTCATCCCCTAAAGGACTTGGTAGTGGCATTACGTAACCGGCTTCTCCACCCCAAGGAAAATGGTAGCTTCCAAAACAAGGATTTCCCCATCCAAAGTCAATCTTGGACAAAGGGAAACGTAAGCCAGAGGAAACCA
This sequence comes from Pinus taeda, assembly GCA_000404065.3. Classification (NCBI taxonomy): domain Eukaryota; kingdom Viridiplantae; phylum Streptophyta; class Pinopsida; order Pinales; family Pinaceae; genus Pinus; species Pinus taeda. The sequence goes on from APFE031608248.1 coordinate 10,388, forward strand.
AAATGCTTGGACCATTAGATTCTGCCATGTCCCTTTCGCAATAAATAGTAGCGAAGCCAGGGTCAGGTCTGATCATCTCCACCCAGTCAATTAAGCTTTGAAAATGTTCCTCATTTGCAGCTCTGTATATAACGTTATGAATGAGCTTAGCACTCCAACTAAGAGGTTGGCTTTTAATATCTGAGGCCTGAGCTTCCACACAAGGTAATAATAATACATTGCCGAAGTAATTAGATGGTATTCCCATGTTTGTTAAACGGGTACGACCATCTATAACCACACCTATGCAACAATTTCGATCACAATTTCGATCATTGTGGATCTCCTGACTAAGGATCAGTAACTTCCAGAGATAAGCAGAAAAAGCAACCAATTTGCTATACAGTTTACCGTGTTCATTTGCATTATTTTGGAGAAACTCAACATCTTTGGCGGTGAGGTAATAGATCCTGCTAACTAGAGAAGGAGGATCTTGTTTCTTGGATTTTTCTAAATGCAGAGAAGAGTGTCTCGTATACATTTCATCAATTGCAGAGCAATAATGAGGAGGCCGTCGAGGGAGTAATACGGATCTATCAAAGTTGGGTTTCAACATTTCAATGGACTCCTTTCGAGTAAGCTTAGCCCACGATAATAAAAACATATTGGTAGAAAATGCATCAGCAATCCTATGATCAAATGTGCACCCAATAATAATACCTCCGCGACTAAATTTTGTTACCTGACAAAATAGGAACGGAATCATTTTCGATAATAATCTCTGAAGTCAAAATGATTTTGAATAAGAATTTACTATACTCCTACGTAGGGTTTCATAAACTATTGCTTCTATTATTATTGTGTGTGAAGGGATGTATAGAAAGGCCTAAGGCAGAATTAGCATATTGCATTGAACAGAGTTAAAAATACAGGGAAGCTTACCTGGGTAGAAAATACGGAGTTATTTGAAAGCATTGGAACGAGCTTCCCCTCAATGGTTTTATCTGGATTGTAGAAATCTAACTCAGCAAGTCCTATGTTCGCAGCAGCTTGAACGAATTCAACACCCTGGTCGTTGTTGGAGACAGTAATTTCCCCTGTGCGCGCAGGAGGCCAGCAGCTAAACCGCGCGGTCAACAGTCAACCGCAGTGCCAAAACCACCGAAGCTAACCATGAAACCGGCAGGAAGATATCGCACCACCCATCAGAGTGAAGTGGTTTCCGTGCATCGAGCTCCGATGCAATTGGGAGCTGACAGCTGTTCAAGCGCTGATGCTGGCCTGACATCAGCACTAACAATCCATCGGAAGGTATCGCTTGGTCAGCTTACCCCATCCGATATGCGTCCGATCAACTGTGAAGTCTGTCCGCTGTTCGATTGTCTGGTAAGGTCTCCGTGGTTTAAACTTGTCACAAGTACATACGGGCGTGCATACGGGACTGATCAAAAATTAAATACAGCTCGTGGACCATACGTTATGTTAAATACACTGTCATGTTTTTGGTAATGTGTTAAATATTTCCTACGGAGATTTAATACGGAGCATGGGCAAAATATAATGCAAGTTTTTTTTATATATGTTTTAAAAAAACAAACGTTGATTTTTTTTTGTTATGTGAAAGAAAAAGAACACGGGGATTGGAGTGTGCGTGTGATACATTATTGCACATGAAGAAAAAGAAACCAGGGGTCGGCAGAACCAGAAAATGAAGATGTGTAATTGCACATGGTAAAAAGAAACAGGGTTCGCAACAGCCAATAAGAATGAAGGGAAATGTGAAATGGTTTTAGTGTGTGGGTTAAAAGTGTAATGTGAGTTGCACATGGTGTTTTTAGTTGTGTCTGTTCGCAGGAGCAAGGAAAAACCACACAGCTCGTATAATGAAAATGTGACAGACTTTATTCTGTAATGTAAAAGAAATGCAGCAGCAATGTAAAGAATTTTTTTTGAAATGGTAAAAACACAGGAGTGAAAATCTTTAATGTAAGAAATGTAAAGAATGCACAGCAGTGCAGGAGAAGAAGTTGGAGAAGTGAATGAAGAAAACCAGGGGCAGTTTTGGTTTCAAAACCATGAGTAGTTTCACACAGAAGTGAAAAGGTAAATGTGTAAATCCCTGTAAGTTTTTGTTTTCACACAGCAGTGAATGTAAATGAAATATTTACACAGTGGTGTAAAATTTCATAGGAGACAGAGTAATTTATCTTGTAATGTTTTGGTGAATCCCTCTCAGTAAAAGAGGATGAATATGTCTTTGTAAATTCTCAGGTGAAAACAGAGTTTTGGTTTAATCTTGTTTTTGGTAAATCCCTCTCAGCAAAGAGGATGAATGTGTAACTGTGAATTTATTTTAATGAATGGAAATATTTTATGGTGGTGAAATACTCTGTTCTCAGCTATTTTTAAAAAGGGTCCTCTGTGTAAAAAGATCCTGGAGCAAAAGTAACAGAGCATAGCCTCTGTGCTTTATATTTCTGGTTTTGGTATTTTCCCATTGCAAGCAAAAAAAATACCCAACAGTGGTATCAGAGCTAGTCCAGGCTCTTTGATGGTGACAGAGCAGGTTCATGCTCTTTGAAGAGTCAAAGAAGCTGAAGGAAAGACCCTTGTTGCAGCAGCAGTAAAGCTTCTCCAGCTGTGTGAAGTTTCAGCCAAAGGGATTCAGGTATTTATCAAGTTGTTTGAGTTGTTGTTGAAGAAACAGTGAGTCATTTTAAAAACATAGTCAAAGATTTTAAAAATAGCTAAGAATGGCAAGGTCAAAGAAGAAGGTCTCCAAATCCCCTAAGGTTGTGTCTCCCTCCTCTATTAAAATAGAAGGCAATCCATTTGAAAGCATTTTATTTGAAGGTTTAAAGTTTGATGGAGACTTTGATATATGGGAAATAAAAATGAGGACTTTCTTAAAGTCTCAAGACATTGAAGTTTGGGAGTCAGTGATTGATGATAGCAAAATAGATGGAGAATCCAAAGAGTATGATGCAAAAGCAGCAAAGATAATCCTGGATGGTCTGCCTGATTCTGTAAAGAAGAATCTAAGAAAATATTCATCAGCAAAGGATATATGGGACAGACTGCATGAGCTTCATGCAAAGGGAGCACTGACCATGACCATGA
>APFE031608254.1:0-11490 GCA_000404065.3 Pinus taeda
TTTCTATGTACCTTTGGTATCAAAGCATAACAGGTGGAACCAAAGACCCTGAGATGTTTTACCGAAGGAACATGTCCAAACCACAATTCATAAGGAGTCTTGTTTCTTATAGCATTAGATGGACATCTATTATTTATATATGCAGCACATTGAACAACATCAACCCAAAACATTATCTTTACATTTTTGAAGAAAATCATGGATCGTAACATATTCAAGATTGTTCTATTCATTCTTTCGGATACACCATTATGTTGGGGATTATAAGGCACAGTTGTTTGATGTTTGATCCCATGTTGGCGAAGATAGTTTTCAAATTCATTTGATGTATATTCTTTTCCATTATCAGTGCGAATAGACCCAATATGAGATTCTGCATCATTTTCAATCCATTTATGAAAATTCTTGAATGTTTGAAAAGCATCAAGTTTGTCCTTCAATAAATAAACCCAACACATTCTGGTGTAGTCATCAATAAACGTCATGATATACTTATTTCCTTTTGTAGAAGAAACAGGCATTGGACCACATAAATCTGAGAATGAGTTCAAGTTTCCTATGTGCTCTTGAATGTGAATCGTGAAAATACTGTTTTCTATGCTTTCCTAGAATGCAAGCATCACATTGCTTAAGTTTTCTAGGAATTGTAGGCAAACCAACAACACCACTTTTCTTCAATAAGTGGAGACTGTCATAGTTTAAATGTCCAAATCTAGCATGCCATAATAAGCTTGATGGAAGTGTACCTTCTTCATGATGAGAAATATATGAGGAACATTGTGCATGAGCAGATGTTCCTTGCAGTTTGAAAAGCCTTTCTTCTTCTATTCCCCTCATGACAAGTGAGTGGTCAGATGCTTTTCTTACCTCAAGCTTGCCATCAAACATATGAATGGAGTGACCTTGTTGGTGGATGTGGACCAAGGACAGCAAGTTTCTCTTGAGCTGTGGGAGATATAGAACATGATCCAGAAGAAAGTCTGGAAGACCAGGCAGTTTAAGCCTGATTGTGCGAAGCCCTGATAGCTTGATTCTTGATTGATCTACAAAGTACACTGCTCCATCAACATTGTGAGTAAAATCTTCAAAAAAATCTTTTCTATTAGTCATGTGACAGGTTGCTCCTGAATCAAGCAACCAATCATTTTTCCAGGAAGCAAGTGAAGCATTAAACAAATCTTCATTTACTCCAATGTTACATTGTGCTTCAGCATAGTGAGTGGATTCAGGTGCTTTACCTTTGTCTGTATCATCAATTTTACCTTTCTATTGGTTTCTTTTTTGCTCAATTTTGTCCCATGGTAGCTTGCATGTAGAGGCATCATGTGATCCATTTCTTTTGCAGTGTATGCAATGCAAATCTGCTTTCTCTGCTTGAGAATGTCTACCCCCCTTGCCTCTGAAATATCTTCCTCTTTCTCTTGAATGCATAATATAACAAAAATTATTTCTGCTGATAAAAAACAATATATATGTTATACCTTCCACTTCTCAACCATATAACATATCACCATAAAAAAACATAATAAAATTTCATTTCACACTCACCGCACCAATGTTTTCATGTAAGAATTATCGGACCAATCTAAACAGTGATTTAAAACTGTGCTCGTATCAATACATGAAACTTATGCCTATAGTGCACCGAAAATACCAATTCAGTGGACACCATTAATTGAACATCCACCGGCTGTCGTAGTGCCAAGTTTTAATAGCAGCTTCAAAACTTATTCAGGGCACACACACCATTTCGCTGAGACCACTGAGTGCAAAACGAATACGTCTTTTAAATCCAGTTGGCGATGAAAGCATGTCTATCAAGTGAGGAACGAACAATGAACATGGTGAGAAATAGCACATCCGTGGTTGCTTCCTTTACGCGTCCAATCTACTGAGCTTGGATGCTACTGGAAATTATCAACAATACAATGGGACCCTCTGCTTCCTATCGATTGGGTTCTGGCAACGAAGATGCTTCTAACTCTCCGAAAGTGATTGATTGCTTAGTGGAATCAAACTGGAAAATGGTATTCACCTTTAGGTAGCATCGACCTTTTTCAACTTGCATTTAGAAAGATGTCACTGAATCACAAACTTCTGCAGTAACTTACCACTAGATTTCCTTAAACGAGAAGTTCAAATACAAATACTGTGTGGATAGTAACCAAATCGATTCATGACTATTAATTCCCACACGACCAGCAACTGTAAGAAACCCGCAAAGAACCAATGTAGAGACAACCGGGAAAGGAGAAAATTCTCAACACGAATACACAGCCAATCCAACAGTGTTTTCATTTCAATTCAGCGCATACAATAATGCAGTAAACGCAATATAGTTAAACGCATCATCATAGAGGACAGAGGAAAACGCGCATACAACAATACAGTTAAACGCATACCAATTCACTGAAAGAAAAAAAACGCAGAGGATAGAGGCGTTGATGATAAAGGCGTCAAAACAGTGGTCAGGTCAGAACGAAAGAGAACAACACTTAGTGGACAGTGCTCAGACCAGCGTACAACCCACAGTAGCAAAAATGAAGGGAGCTACAACTTATTTTGAGAACTGGCTCTGCTAACATGTCAGGCCAGGCAGTAACTCTCCAAAGGCAATAAAACTGGTTCGTATTATTCCATAGGTAGGTCATTGTTATATACAATAGAGAGTGACTGTTCAATTCATCTCCCGATGACTGTTCACATTCCTAATTTAATTATTTACATAAAATTCACCCAATCATGAAGATTATGTGTCAACAGAATTGCACAATTCCTCTAGGCTAATTATTTGACTTCATTGCACACATGTACACTCAAGACTAGTCTACAACTCTTATTAACTGCCTTGGAATCTTCACCTCAACTAGGTGACTCAAATTGTCTACATGAACTATCTATTTTGGGTTGATTGATCAGTTAACTAGATGATCACTAAGTTTAACTGAAGTCCTCGTGCTTAACTAGCCTTCCACTAGTTCCTCAAAAAAAATAGAACTAGTTGAACTAAAAACAACTTGAGATAACTGACCTTGATTTCTACAAATTAACTATCACATGTAAAAATGAACTCCAACTCCAACTCGAATTTTTTGTGTAAATTATGTGAGACAATCCATGTTACAAATTAACATCATACTTAAATTTTCTCAATTTAATCAAGGAAAAATCAAATAATTTTTTTTTTTTATTGCATTTTCCCATCGTTTTCTCTCATAATTTTTGTAACAATCTAAAATAAAAAATTATTTAAATCTATGGTGGTCCTAAACCACCGTATATATCATACCATAAGATACGAACTGTAAAGGGAATCGCCATCCTATTATTATAATTCAAATGCCATTATGAAGTATACCATGATTGATTTATGGTTTAAGGTTGAAAATGGCCTTAAAAGTATAAAACTTTACGCACCATGCATAATATCATAAACCACCATATATGTATATGTTATAAAGTCAATTTTTTTTCCGTGAATATATTTTGAGAACCATTACAATTTTTTAAACGGCCACGGTTTGATTTGAAATTAAAAATAAACATTTTATATGGTCGAATTGAAAACTTAAATTATATCTCTTAACGTATTATATTTTAATTTGTTAACTTGGGACTATTAAGTTGGGAGGTTCATATACAATTCAATATGAAGACAATTTGTAATTCCATTTCTGTTAACATAGAGTGTTGATGTATTGGTTAAAAACATTATTTTTAAATTAAAAAATAATATTGCTTATATTCAAAATAGAAAACAAAAAACCTAATATTATTTAGATTTTTTTTGTTTTATGTGTTATGGTAAAAATATTTTTGCTTACTTTTAATTATAAATAAAATATTTCCATATATATAAATATTTTATATTACCAATATTTTATCACTCAGTTATAAATAAGATGTTTCAATATATAAAATAAGATAATTTTATTTCAATTTTTAGAAATTATTTTAAAGCAATTAAATGAAAAATAATAAAGTTGATATTATTTATATTTTCATTTTAATTAAATAATTAATTTATTTTATAATAATAATAATAATAATGTTAATGTGTATACATTATAGTTTATGGGTAGCAGTATTATTGGACAGAAATATGTTAGCAATCCCTTGTGTATACATTTTTTTTTCTTGATCCAGAAGCTCATTCTATCTTTTGTTAGGAAACAGGTTAATCACCCAAGACAAAGCAAGAATGAAAGCCTACCCCTTTGAATAATGGTGATGAGTTATCCTGCTACCCCTTGAATAATGCTGTCTAACTGATTTGCCAACCAAATTATGAGAAAATTTCCCAATTTTATAATTACAGCATCGCCTCAACTTCGCTATAACTTAAACGACCAAGCCATTCGCAATAAAATGTCTGGATTCAAATCTTGCACGGGAAACTGTTGGAGAGACATGATCAGGTCCTCAAATGATAATTTCAACAAATCATCCTGAAAGAACTTCAGCAGCGCCATACCCACTTGGAAAACAATTTTCACGCCCTCGAAGAGAAAAACGTCCCAGATCCTAACAACTAATTTAAACGGCAAATCTGCGGAGAACACTGTCCAGAACCAGTGAAACACAAATTGTTTCGTGGATGCCAACAATGTGCAGAAATTTCACCTCAATTGCGAAGAAGAAATTGGCAACCACAGGAAACGTTCTTCAGTTTCCTTTCTTCTAAATAGCTAATGGCAACAACTGGAAATATTGTTTGAACTTTGATTTGTTCTGATGGTAGTAAAATTCTTGTATTAATATCGAGAACGCAAGGGTTTAATACAATTCTAAGGACTTGAGTTTATAGAGTTTATGTAATGTCGACCGACGATTTATAAATATATAGATAACCGTTGAGTCTTCTTGTTATAGAGCCGTTAACCTTAATTTTACATTGGTCCCTTTTATATTTATATTTTCAATATAACATAGAATTATTTTAAATCTAAATTCATGAATAGAAGAATAATAATATATTTAATTGGTAATTAATTTATATATATGGGTATTTATTTTAAATTGTTTTTTATATTTTAAATTATTTATTTTATTTTATGTTAGGTGTAGCTAATTTATAGATGAAATGAATTTTTTTCACAATATTTTTCGGTTAATTTTAATTAAAATTTAGTATAGATTTTCAAAAATATAAGTTTAAGTTGTTTAATCTATAAAATTCAAATTAAATGTTTTATATTTTTTTCAAGATACTCATTCCATTTTATATTAAAAAATACATTTTAAATAACAAAAACTCAATGAATGAAATACTTATATGTATACATTCATCTATCATTATATTGCTTTGACCATAAAGTGTTTTTGTTAACTTATTGGTACATTTTTTTTAAATGTAACTAAGATATTTGTTAAGGCTTTGAAAATGTTCTTACTGCTTATATAGATGATTATAAATTGCAATATGATGTTTATCTTAATATACATATATATTAATTATTATATTATTTATATTTATATTCATAGTTGTTAGTTAATGTGACATTATAATTGTAAGTTACTTTGACATTTTATTGGTTAGATCATGTATTGTTTTTGGTCACTAATTCATTGTTATGTTTTGTTTAAAGTGTAACTAAAATATTTGTTAAAGCTCTTTATTACCGGTAAGACTTAAGGTTCTAATAATGTTTTTAGAATATATGAAGTTAAGTTCTAATCATTATTATAATATTTAAGAGTTAATTGTAAGTGAATTAAGAGGTGATTGTTAAATTTGGATTTTATTTTTATGAGATAGTGGTGTATATATAAAATTGAATGTTTAATTTTAAATGAGATTGAATTAATTTTTATTAAATTTGAAATTTTTATATTTTTTATTATTATTGTTTGTAATTTTATCATATTATTTTTGTTTCAGTTTACATATCCATTTCTCTTATTTCTTTAGATATCTTTACTCAATGCAATCTGAAATACTTTGTAAGAGGCTACATTGTTGATAAATATTAATAAGAAATATATGGTGAGCATATTCCCTTGAGAATCAATCTAGATCCTCAATTAAAAGAATGTCAACAAATCTCTTTCTATTTAAAATTCATATATATAAACCTATAGAAAATTTATATTTTAAATTATAAAATGCTTATTTTTATTCTCAAACCATGTCCACAAACATAAAATTCGTTAATATTGAATATATTTTACAATTTTATAATGAATTATGTGTTACACTCATTGAATAAGTATTTATTTTAAAATTTTATATTTTATATTTTAAAAAATGTGTTTCCATCCTTACATTGTGGCTATATTTCTAAAACCCATGTGTAACGTGCAAAATTGGTTTCTACATATATTAAATTTATGAGAAATGTCCTTATGTATAGTTCATGATATTTAAGAGGATTGTTGAAGACCACTACGCGTGGTCTCCTTTAGATCATGAATAGTTATTATTGTTTAAAAAAATATTGTAATGGTTCTGAAATTCTATTCGTGGAAAAAGATTCTCTCTATAAGATATATAGGGTGGTTTATGATATATGGTGGTTTATGATATTATGCATGGTGATTAAAGTTTTATATTTTATGGTATTTTTTAGCTTTAAACCATAATTGATTATCGTATACAAAACCTTATAATAACATTTATATTACACTAATAGGATAGTGATTCCCTTTACGGTTTCTATCTTATGGTTGGAGGGCTTATGACACCATGCATGTTGCATGGGCCAAAATCATGTTTTAGACTTATATAATTTTCTACTTGAGATCATTACAAAAGCCAAAAGAGTCCACTATGGTATATAAAACTTCTTAATGACATCCATATTACACTAATGGGATAGCTATTCCATTTATAGTGATTATATTACGGTTTAATATATATCGTAGTTCAGCACACCATGCATGAGCTCCAAAATCATGTTTTAGGCTTAGATAATTTTCTTCTTGAGATCATTACAAAAACCACAAGATTCAACTATGGTATACAAAACCTTATAATGACATCCATAGTTCCACAAAAACCCCACTTACAACACAAATGAGTGGCATTCTAAGATGTCATTGGTAGTTGATCTTAAAGATTTAGACTTAAATGCATGTTCCAACTTTGAGCTAGAACTTGACAAGGGGAAACAAATTATTGATGCAAAACCTAATGCCACCGTTGCCACCACCAAGGTCTAGAAGATTAAGGCCGAAGATGTAGATGACGGGTAGAATCTCTTCCACTCACAAATGTTGGTGAAGTGCTTCCGACTATAGTTCACTGATGATAGCGAGAGCCAAAATAACGTCATCTCAACAGAGGTCGTTAAGTAGTTTGGCCTACTAACCACATCACACTAGCAGCCATACACCATTGGGTGGCTCCACCAAGGGAAATATCTTTACATTAGTCAGTAGTATCACCTTCCCTACGACATGAAGTAGTGTACTATGTGATGTCGCTCCCATCGAAGTTTGTTATGTTTTATTAGCCTTGTCATACTTGTGGAAGTGTCATGTTATGTATGAGTCCAAAAATGAGATTGTTATCATTACTTTAGGCAAAAAACTATTAAGGATACTAGAGGTAGCGACACCCACTACCATTTCTTTTATGTATGCTAAACAGTGACCAATGTAAACTTTGAAACGAGAACTATAAACTCCAAACATGAACTCTTGCAAAAAAAAACCCCAAAAAAACATGAAAAATAGTGCTAAAAACGAAAAGTGTTATGCTCGAATAACATTTTTTTTCGAGGGTAAATTTTCAACATGTGTCGATGAAATAAGGTTTGTTTGTTTGTTTGTTTTTGTTTTTGTTTTTGTTTTGTTTTGTTTGTTTGTTTGTTTTTGTTTTTGTTTTTGTTTTGTTTTGTTTGTTTGTTTTGTTAGGTTTGTTTGTTTGTTTGTTTGTTTTGTTTGTTCGTTTTTTTTTCTTTTTTCTTTTTTTTTTTGTTTTGTTTTGTTTTTTGTTTTTGTTTTTTTTTTGTTTTTTGTTTTTTGTTTTGTTTCTTTGTTTTGTTTTGTTTTGTTTTTTTTTGTTTTTTGTTTTTGTTTTGTTTTTTGTTTTTGTTTTTATTTTTTGTTTGTTTGTTTTGTTTTGTTTGTTTGTTTTTGTTTGTTTTTTTTTTTTTTTTTTTTTTTTTTTTTTTTTTTTTTTTTTTTTTTTTTTTTTTGTTTTGTTTTTTTTTTCCAGGACAAATTTTCAACATTTTCAAATAATTAAAAAGCAAATAAAATAGATATTATTTATATTTTCGTTTTTGAAAACAACTCCCCTCAATTCCACCTTGCACCATTATGCACCTTCAGATTTAATGTTAGATGATTGAACAAAAATCAGCGATTAGATTATTAATCAGTTAATAGTTAATAATAATTTTAAGTTAATAATCAATTAATAGTTAGCAATAATTAACTTTAAATTTAACTACTCAAAACTCATTTGAACGATTTTCCTTCAGTGTCTTAATATGGAGAGAGGGAGATAGCAAAAATCGGAAAAAGGACACACTAAAGTTAGTTCTATGGCCAGTGTTCTCGAAAAGGCAGAACACTGCTTGTAAGCATTGGATTTCATTCAGCGAACGTTATCATTGTTTTTTGAATTTTATTGAACTTGGAAAGGTTTACTTCAAGGAACTTGGAAAGATTTAGTTGGAGTCGATATTGCAGGACGATTGATGAAATTCGAAGGTATGCATTTACTAACATCTCTGTGTTTTTTCCACTTTATATATAAATTCCCAAATAGATTTAGTTGGAGGAACTTGGAAAGATTTAGTTGGGGTCGAGATTGCAGGACCATTGATGGAATTTGAAGATATGCATTTACTAACATCTCTGTGTTTTTTCCACTTTATATATAAATGACCAAATACTTTTTATGGCGATGAGTTACGGGCTTGTGATGGAGCCCGAGAGATTGCGAGAGGAGCTGTTGTTGCACATCGATGAAGAGTGTTTTGGTAATGATGATCTTCGTCCGAAAATGAGTGTCAGAAACCTGTAGAGGAAATTGAAGGATCGGCGGAGCCTACTGTCGGGAATGTTAGTCCATATATGGAAGGAGATTGTGGTGGGTGTAATGCGTCCCAGCAGTAACGATAAATCCACATTCCTCAGTGTGTTTAGCATCTTTTCCTATCCTTTTATGCTAGAAGGAGAGCATTTATATTATGATGCTTCCTGGGACAACCGACCAAGTTGGCACACAGATTTTTAAATGTTCCTCTTGCTACATTAAAGGTGATTTATCAATAAATATGATAAGACTATAAATAAGTCAATGATTTGGAGGCACCGAAGCTGGACAAACTCTGTGTGGCGTCCAGATCACCCAAAATGGGGAAGATGGACATGAAACACGTTCAAAACCATAGCCTCCATCAAGTTATTTTCTCCAAACACAACTGATTGCTAACAGACACATATGATTCGAGATAATTTTTTTATAAAATTTACTTTATGTTTAATTATTTTAATAATTTTTTTTGTATTTTATTTTTATATTTTTAGTAAGGTAAATATTTTTTAGTATTTAGTATAAAAGTAGATTTTTTCTAGTTTAAGCAAAAAGCTCTTAACACATTATTCCATATACTTCCTAAAAAATAATGACTTGTTATTTATTATATTTTTAAAGTTGTGTATTTTTCTAAATAGTGTTTAGGAGACAAAAGTGATGGTTGATATGTGCAAGGAATTACAAAATTGAAAAATAAAAGTATAGAAATTTCTTATTTCCATGTCCTACAACACATTTATAATAAGGTTGTTATGGTCATCACTGGTTGGCCCCATATAAGCTTCCCAACTCTCTTCCTCCAGTTGTCTCCCATCACGAGTCTCTTCACCCAGTTATCTAACATCACTAGTGCAACAAGCAGTATAAGACATCCTCCTTTGTTTAGAAATTAGATCCATCCATTTCCATATCTGATGCTCTTCACACTCCCTACCCTTCTACAAATAACTCCATAATAGATATCAACTTTATAACTCCATAATAGACATCCCTCCCTTTCTACAAATAACTTCATAATAGACATCAACTGTATAACTCCATAATAGACAATAATTGTCTGTACAATTTTATATAAGTGAGTGAGTCTAATTTTAACTAGATAAACTGTGTTAAGGGGAAGTGACATCATAAACTCAAGCACATTTACTATAGTCCCTGTACTATTCTCAAGCAGGTCGGTGTGAATGCATGTCATTTAGATTTTCCTTGCGAGCATTGCCTCGACAATGTGGTTAATGTTAATCATCTCAAGCCCTATGAACCTTCTATTCTAGAAGAGGTAATGTTAATCATCTCAAACCCTGTGAACCTCCTATTTTGGAAGAGGGAGTTGACATTTCCCACCCAACTGATAAAATTTTGGATTTTCAATAGTTGTTGGAGGAAGACACTCTACTAGACCTATAGCATTAGGCTACGACGTATCTTGTTGGGCACCAAAGAAAACTTCGCTCTTAGGAAAAATATTCATCTCAGGTTTCTTTTGATCATAGCTTCCCACCCCTTGTTGAGAATCTGGGGTAATTTTTGCTAAAACAATGAAGAAATGATGTGCCACATCTTGCAATCATTTATAGCTAGTCTTAATAGTTAGTTGTAGGTTAATAAAGGCATGGTTAATATTGAGCACTATGCATTTTCATTTTATATTGTTTCTTAGTTAAAGCTTTGTCAAAATTAATCAGATCTCATCTTAAGTAAAATCTTATAAAAGACATTTGCTCATAAGCATAATATACAAATGTTTTGGGAATCAATATTCTTGTACATTTTAGGTTTGCAAGTTTCCTTCTTAAGCATTTGACTGTTATGTCTTATCAATCATCCAACCATCTGATGGAGGGAGGTCGATCGAGTGGTCTAGTAGTTTGCAAATCGGAAAGAGGTTGATATCACCTCCAGAGCTCTCAAAATATGCAGTGATCTAGTTTGTCGGACCCAGGACGATGAATTAATGAAAAATTATGCACCTGCATAATGGATTTTTATATGCCATGATTCTTCTCGAATTTATGCCTTAAGACATTTTCTTTGCAAGATTTGGTGCAATTTCTAGTAATAATGTAATAATGATATGTAATCCGGTGAACATGTCTTACGAGCAGAATCATTTTTTTTATTTTATTGTTATAGGATTCCAAGTATTAGTTTACATTTTGACCCTATTATTAAGTGTTAATTTTGAATAAAACAAATATTTGTTGGAATTGCATATTTAAACTATTTTATTTCATGGATTCAAAAATCAATTTCTTTTCAAGAGGTTGAATCCATTTATACATTAAAAAAAAGTTCACACGTCGAGAAATGTAAACACATTTAAACATTTAGATCTGTGATTAAAATAGATTTATATTAATTTTTAACAAATAAATCGAAAACACTCCTAACCGGTAACCCTTGCTTTCCTTCAAAATTCTTATTATTAATATATATCATTCAAAAAAGCTAAATATCAATATGCTTTAAAAAAAAATTATTCACAAAAGTTACCTAAA
>APFE031608254.1:11699-24131 GCA_000404065.3 Pinus taeda
ATATATATACACACATATATACACACACACACATACACACACACACACACACACACACACACATATATATATATATAGAGAGAGAGAGAGAGAGAGTCTAATATATTCTACATCATTCTTATATTTGGCAACATTTTACAATTACAACATTGCTTCAGCTTTTCTATACCTTAAATGACCCAGCCATTTGCAATAGGATGTCTCGATTCAAATCCTGCATGGAAACTCTCGGAGAGCCATTATGAGATCCTCAAATGGCAATTTCAACAAATCGTCTTGAAAGAAATTCAGCAGCACCATACCCATTTGAAAAACAATCTTCACACCCTCGAACAGAAAAACATCCCATATACGAACAATTAGTGGAAAAAGCGAATCTGCAGAGAAAACTGTCAAGAACCAACTGCTTGCATACATAGATGGCATGATCATTTGCTCCTCAAAATGTTTGCCTAACTCTAGTAGTTGCTCCTTCGCAAGTGTTTCAAAGTCAAATAGGCATTTGTTGAGTAGAGGCAGACCTTCCAGGTATAGCCCTCTCAATGGAGTATTTGCTCTGCTTTTGAGTAGCACAACTATCACCCAAAATGTATTCTCCCTAGACATGTACAACAGAACCACCCCTACTATGAAACTCATTCCCTGCGTATACCCCACCTCACTGTCATACATCACATACACCTTCAACACACCGCATACACCTTCAACACACCGCATACACCTTCAACGCATTGTGGAGAGACCTCTGTGCATCTCATCCCCTGCGTACACCCCACCTCACTGTCATACAATGCATATGCATTCAACAAATTGTGGAGAGACCTCTGGGCATCCCCATATATGGTTTGAAATAACTCAAGGGATACCAAGTATTAATTTACATTTTGACCTTATTATTAAGGGTTAATTTTGAACAAAACAAATATTTGTTGGAATTGCATGTTTAAACTATTTTATTTCATAGATTCAAAAATATTTTTTTTTCAAGGGGTTGAATCCATTTATACATTAAAAAAGAGTTTGAGCACAATAATTTTTTTATTTTATTGTTTTAGGATTCCAAGTATTAGTTTACATTTTGACTGGATTATTAAGGGTTAATTTTGAATAAAGCAAAAATTTGTTGGAATTACATGTTTAAACTATTTTATTTCATAGATTCATAAATATATATATTTTTTTTCAAGGGCTTAAATCCATTGATACATTAAAAAAGAGTGTACACATCCAGAAATTTAAACACGTTTAAACATTTAAATCTGTGCTTAAAATAAATTTATATTAATTTTTAACAAATAAATTGAAGACACTCCTAACCCTTTGTAACCCTTGCTTTCCTTCACAATTCTTCTTATTAATATATATCATTCAACAAAGCTAAATATCAATATGCTCTATTCACAAAAATTACCTAAAAATATTTTAAATTATTAATTAATTAAACACACACGCATATAAGTCTAATATATTCTACATCATTCCTATATTTGGCAACATTTTTCTATAACTTAAATGACCAAGCAATCCACAATCGCCTAGTCTAACGAGTTGGAGGGGTTGCATGGAAAGTTATGGAAATTCCAGTCATATTTAGAGAAAATCTAGTAAGTATTTTTGTAAATCCAAGTTATAGTTATTAAACTTCAAATTTTTAAATGTCTTAAACATTGCTGATGGTGTTAAATCTTAGTGAAGCACAAATTGTTTCGTAGATGCCAACAATGTGTAGAAATTTCACCTAAATTGCGAAGAAATTGGCGACCAGAGGAAACGTTCTTCGGTTTCCTTTCTTCCAAATAGCTAATGGCAGCAACTGCAAAATATTGTTTGAATTTTGATTTGCTCCGATTGTCATAAAATTAATCTATTAATATGGAGTACGCAAGGGTATGATACAATTCTAAGGACTAGCGTTTATATAAGGTGGGTTGATTGATAAATATATAGATAACCATTGTGTCTTCTTGTTAGCAAGCAGTTAACCTTAATTTTACCTCGATACTTTTTGTATTTATATTTTCTAATATAACATAGATTTATTTCAAATTTAAATTCATGAATAGATGAATAATAGGTTATCTTGTTGCAAGAAACAAAATGTGATACAGTATTGCTGTATAAGCTAGCACAGAAATTTTGGCCCGGAAGCTACAATATTGTGGTGGATGCAAATGGAGCCTATGGAGGAATTGAAATTATCTGGGACTCAAGAGCTGTGGAGCTCTCCAATTTCCATGCGCACAGGAGTTTTCTTCAAGAAACCTTTCACATAATAGGAACTAATCAAAATGGACTTCTCACTAATGTCTATTTCCCGCAGGACACTCGGAAAAAAGAGAGGATTCTAGATACCATCTCGACACTTAATCAGAACTGATCTCTCCCTCTATGGATTTCTGGAGGAGATTTCAATATGATCACGAGGATGGAAGAACGAAGAGGAGGCTGAAATAACTCATCTCAGGATGGAACTCTCGTGAAGGAATTTATACAGAATAACTGGCTCATTGATTTGCCTTTCAACAATTGCATCTTCACCTGGGACAACAAACAAGTCGGAAACCAGCACATAGCTTCCAGGCTTGATAGATTTCTCCTCTCAGATAATGCCATCCATCTTGGAGGAGATTTTTCGGCCTCTATCTTGCCATTTTCGGGCTCAGACCACTGGCCCATTTCCCTCCACTGGTCTCGACCGGGTTGTCACACTCGCAGGCCCTTCCGCTTTGAAGCCTTCTGGCTCTCCCATCCAGGCTTCCACCAATTTGTCAGCAAAGAATGGTCACAATACCAACCCCCTCCCGGTTCCAAAATGTTCCAGTTTCAACAAAAGCTCAAGCACCTCAAAGGAAAAATTAAGTTATGGAATCGAACCGTCTTCGACAATATTCATCACGGGAAGGCGAATATTGAACAGGAGATGAAACAGCTTCAACAAAAAATTATCACCCAGGGTAGATCTAATGATCTGGCGGATAAAGAAAAAACTCTTGAGAAAGAGTTAATCGAAAAAGAAAAACAGGAAGAGGTGTTATGGAAGCAAAAGTCAAGAATAAGGTGGCTCAAAGAAGGGGAGAAAAACACAAGATTCTTCCACAACACCACAATTCAACGCAGAATGCACAATAATATAACTCACATTCAAAATGAACAGGGAGAGAAACTGGAGAAGCATGAAGAAATTGAGGCTGAGCTTCTCAACCACTTCAAGAAGGTGCACAAAGAACCAAGTATTCATCGAACTCAAGCAATACGCAACATCACCAGTAATATCCCCAAATTAGTAATTTATCAACATAACCAAATGCTTCTCAAGCCTGTTTATCTCCAGGAATTGGACTCCACAGTCAAGCAACTCAAAGCAAGAAAAGCACCAGGTCCGGATGGCTTTACCTCCAACTTTTTTCATCATTTCTGGGAGCTCATAAGGCAGGAAGTCTTGCAGGTTGTGGAAGAATCACGTATTCTCCGATGGATGTTCCCGGGTATAAATGCCACTTTCCTCGCCCTGATTCCTAAGGTTGAGAAACCATGCAAACCGGACAAATTCAGGCCCATAGCTCTCTGTAAAATCATCTACAAAATCATCTCAAAAATCATCGCCACCAGGCTCAAGCTCTTGCTACCCCTGATCATCTCCCCGGAACAATCAGGCTATGTAGAAGGAAGGCAGATTACGGATGGGATCATCCTCACACATGAAATCATCCACTCGTTGAAGATCTCCAAGAAACCAGGTATGCTTCTAAAGCTAGATCTCTCAAAAGCTTTTGATAGCCTCAATTGGGACTATTTGGAAAAGATATTGCTGGCCTTTGGCTTCAATGCTGCTTGGGTACGTTGGATTATGAGCCTTCTCACTTCTTCTTTCTTTTCGGTTCTAATCAATGGAATTCCCTCTGAAACATTTCGTCCCTCCCGTGGAATTAGGCAAGGGGACCCCCTATCCCCCTTCCTATTCATCATTGCTGCGGAAGGACTTGGTTGCAGCATCAAGCAAGCTCAACATCAGAACCGCCTTAGAGGCATTGTCATCCACAACACCCCTGCAGCCACCCATCAACAATTTGTAGATGATACTATGCTCTATGGACATCCTTCTGTCCAAGAAGCCAGGCAGCTCAAAACCCTACTTGCGGATTTCTCAGAAGCTTCGGGAGCATCTATCAACCTCTCCAAATCCCAAATCTTCTTCTTTAACACCCCCTTCGCTATTCAATCTGCCATTCTTCGAATCCTTCAATTCTCTCTGGCTAAGCTTCCTTCCTCATACTTTGGAGCCCCCCTTATGGCTTCCCGCCTGAAGCATGCCGCCTGGAACTCCTTCCTTGAAAAGCTGGAAACTAGACTTTCTTTGTGGACCCATAGATCCCTCAACATGGCTAGCCGTCTGGTCCTGATTAAAGCTATCCTTCAAGCCATGCCTCTCTATATTTTCTCCATCCTGTCCGCCCCCAAATGGGTTCTGAATGAGCTCAAATCCATCCAAAGAGCCTTCCTCTCGGGAAGCAAGGGGCCTCACCGCAAATGGGCCCTGGTCAAATGGGATACAGCTTGCTTGCCCAAAAAAGGAGGATGCTTAGGGCTTAGGGATCCCCCTTTAATTAATGCGATGATGGGAGCTCGCATCTGGTGGAGATGGATCTCAGGCCCGTCCACCCCCTGGACTACTCTGTGGAATGCCAAATATGTGGGGAACTGCCGAAGAGAAGAGATAGTCAAAATAACGGAGCTTAGCAATGGCTCAATCATTTGGAATTCAGCCAAAACTCACAGGATTCTTATTCAGCAACATAGTTTTTGGGAGGTAAAAAGTGGGCATCAAGCCCACTTCTGGGAGGACTCCTGGCAACAGATGCCGAATCTAAGTGTAATATGCACGAACTTGACGCTCAGAGACAGAGATCCCCCTCCCACCACAAAGGTTGGCAGCCATTGGAATACCATGGCTCAGCATTCCATCAGAATCTGGCACACGGCCTCACAGATCATACCCACTGAATCCGAACAAGCTCAGCAAAATCTGGACACTGAATTAGAAAAATGGAAAATTCCAAGCTCAGAAGGACCAGACATTCTCAGGTGGGGTTATGAAGAAAAAGGTACTTACTCCACAAAAGAGGCCTACAATCTCCTCATCAAAGATCATTCCAGACCTGACAAGATATGGAACAAGATCTAGGATCCCTCCATTTGGCCGAAAATCTCCACCTTCCTCTGGCTCCTTCGCCACAAAAGGGTCCTAACCTGGGACAACTTGAGGAAAAGAAACTTTACATGACGTTCAACATGCTTCAACTGCAAAAAAGAAGAAGAAACCATCGAACACCTGTGGTATCATTGCCCTCTGGCAAAGGACATATGGCAAAGAATTCAATTTCGCAGTCAGAAAGCAACAGGGGCGAGTGGGGACATAACGGCTACCATAGGCAACTGGGACCCTCACCCTTACCAAAGCAAGATTCTAAATTACATATGGAGGCTCATTCCTGGCTTTGTCACATGGACCATCTGGAAAGAGAGAAATGGCAGAATATTCAAAAGCCAGTTCAAATCAAAGGAAGAAATTTGGCTAATCATAAAAAATAATATTGAAGAAACCATCTTCCTAAAAACCTGGTACCAAGACGACTTCCCAACTCTCCCTCAGGAACAATCAATCTGGAATAACTGGGAGTTTCAAAGAAAGCAAGATCAGATAGTTACAGGCTCAAGACCCCTCATCGCACCACCTCCAGGGAAATGGACTCCACCTCCAACAGATATGTTCAAAATAAATTTTGACGGAGCCTCCAAAGGCAATCCGGGACACTCAGGTTTTGGTGGATTAATCAGAGATCATAAGGGAAACAACATAGCTATCTTTCTGGGTTATCATGGTTGAGACACCAACAATTCAGCTAAATTAGAAGGTCTGTGGCAAGGACTTCTAATTGCTCAGGCTCGCCAGCTTTTCCCACTAATTGTAGAAGGAGACTCACAAATTCTCATACACATGGCCTCGAAGCTCCTATAGGGTTCCTCCTCCTCCAAGATCTGTAATAGCTGGAGATTGGCTCAGAGATTAATGTATCTGGAAAACTGGATCAACAACAACAGGGCAATAACATTTGTACACACCAAATGAGAAGGAAACAAAATTGCCGATCTCCTTGCCAATGTGGGGGTAGAATGCGGCAGACCCTTAATATCTGGAGATCCCGCATCAATCCTTCAAGAATCCCAATTGAAATATTTTCACAATCTCATACAGTAGGAGCAACCTGAGCCTATATATGAGATCCCGGATCTGGGTGTTAATGCCGTCTTAACTGGCATTCATGCGCACTTAAGACACATGCGGCCGCCACCTGCTGAGCAGCGTGGAGCCCCAGACATAGTTTGGAGGCGGGACGATGATCGTTATGACCATGACACAGTGCAGGACAGCGCCATTAATGGCGAGCGGAGCCCGACGCGGCCTGAGGAGTGGTATTTACAGGAAGCAGCTCGGCAAGATTTTCATTATGCCTGCAACTGAAGTTTGGTCTGTTCGGTTTATGGTGAGTTCGGTGGGTGAGATTGTTTGGGAGCCCTGCCTTCGAGCCGGTCTAAGCTCGAATCGGCAACCTTTCAACTCCGCCGGCGCTCCTCGCTCCAGAATTCAGCTTTCAGGTGGGGGTAAGTGCCTTATTCGCGGCAATTGCAATTTCTCTGGTTTTTTTAAGGTTTAGTATTTCAATTGTTCTCTGTTCAGCCTCGCATCTCGGTCTGTGGTCTTTTCCTGCTCTGCGGAGCATCCCCGGTTCCCTCTCCGCTTCGCTAACCATTTCAATCCTCCTCTCCACCATCAAAATATCTGGGAAGCGTTCTCGCTCCGGAGATAAGTCGGGCAGCAGCAAACGACATGCTGCGCGCCCTCATTCCACCCCTCTGCTTACCACCATCAATCTGACTTCTCCTCCGGAGGATTCCCCTGCATCCAACCCAGGCCGCCATCCGATTCCCAATAGCGCCTTCCAGTCCACCCATTTCAAATTCCAGAGCAACCTGAACCGCCCCCTGGTTTCTACCCAAATTACCATCTTGATGATGGAGGAAATCAACTAGGTTCCTCCAATAACCTGCATAAACCCCAATTCCTCCGATAGCAGTGACCACTCCTCGGCCCAGTTTTCCATGGCTGCCAAGACAAAGGATGTTCCGGTAATTCAGGTCGACTCACCTTCTCCAGTCCCTCCTCTGAGCGACTGCATCAACCTCTTCCTGGACCCCGACGCTGGCAACACAGACAAGGAGCAGGAAGGCAACGTGGAGCATGGCAAAGAAGGGCACAGCCACGATGACGCGTGTCAGCCAGATGCAGAAACACAGGGGGACAACGAACGCTGAACGGTTGGAATCTATGTTTGCTTTTTTTTGGTTTTTGGGCGGCCATCTCTGGTTGTTGGCTCATTTTTGAGATTCTCTAGCCGCGGCGAATGCAGTTGTCTTGGTCTCAACTCTCTCTCTCTCAGTTTCTCAGTATTCTCAGTCCTCTCTTTCTCTGTTTGTCTGTAAAGCCAAGGAATTTGGTTGTCTGTTAAGTTTCTATGGATGATATTTTGGATGTAATCCCCAGCTTATCTCTGTCGGGGAATTTTTGTAACATATGGGATGCGCAGGCTTCGACAGCTGCACCCTACTGTAAATTTACGCTTACCAGTTAATAGAAAATAGATTAGTTTTTTGCAGAGAAAAAAAAATAAATATTTAATTTGTGATTATATTATATTAAATAATTTAAAGTGATTTATATTTATGTTATTTTTTTAATTATTTTTAATATTTTATATTTATTTTAAATGTATTTAAATTATAGATCAAATGGTATTTTTTATAATATATTTTTCTGATTAATTTTAATTAAAATTTGACAGAGATTTTTAAAAACTTAAGTTTAAATAGTTTAATTCATAAAATTAATTTTTTTCAAAATGCTCAATCTATTTTTATATTCAAAAATAAATTTTAAATAACAAAAAATAGTCAAGTAAAAAACTCATATCTTAATTTAATCTAACATTATATTTTTTAGATGGTAAAGTGTTTTTGGTTACTCTTTTAAAGTGTAAATTAGTTAGACATTTTATTAGCTAGATTATAGATTGTTTTTGTTACTAATTTATTGCTATGTTTTTTAAGTGTAATTAAAATCTTTGTTAAAGCTCTTTATTACTTGTAATATTTAGTGGGCCAAATGGTTAAGAGCATGTGTTTCCTCCTAAGAGGTCACAGGTTCAAAACCAGAGGGGGTAAGGGTATGTATGCCTTCGTAGACTTAGTAGTCAAATCATTGCACGGATGTGGGTCCCTTGTCCCACAAACAAGGGGGTCTCATACACCAATTGAGGTGGGTCCCTTCTCCCACAAACAAGGCGGTCTCATACACCAATTTGGTGTCTGGCTACGCAGAGGTGGGTCCCTTGTCCCACAAACAGGGGGGGTTCATACACCAATTGAGGTGGGTCCCTTGTCCCACAAACAAGGGGGTCTCATACACCAATTTGGTGTCTGGCTACGCGGAGGTGGGTCCCTTGTCCCACAAACACCCCTTGTCGCACAAACAAGGGGGTCTCATATGCCAATTTGGTGTCTGGGTTGGCTGTGACCTCAAAAATGGATATTATTATTATTACTTTTTAATATTCTTAAAATATACAAGATTTAAGCTTTAATAATGTTATTAGAGTATGTAAAAATAAATTATAAGTGAATTAAGAGGCAATTATTAAATTTGGATTTTATTTTTATGAAATGGTGGTGTATATATAAAATAGAATGTTTATTATTAAATGACATTCAACTATTTTTTATTAAATTTTAAATTTTATAATTTTTTATTATTATTTATATTTGTAATTTATATTTTATATTTGATTTAGATTGGATTATTTTTTTATTTTTTTATCTATTTTGATATTTTTAGAGTGGAAAAAAAGGTTCAACTTACATCTAACATTTTCTCTCACCCCCTTAGATATCTCATGTTGATGGGAGGTGTTATTTTTGACTCACCCAACCTTCATTGTCTCACTATGGTAATGAGGTTACAAAATTACTTACATATTAACCTTAACATAATTAACTTTGGATGCTACCATTGCATATAGTTTTTTGAAAGCTCTTCAAAGATGTCAGTTTTACTTCAATCCAACTCCTAGATTGAAAGTGATCTAGATCTTTTTACTTCATTGATGCATTCAAAATCACTTATAAAAAAGCATGTAACCATAAAATGCATACACATACCATAAATAAAAACGCATCACACCCTTCTATACATTTTTTTCTTTATACATATATTGAAATATCTATTTAAATTAAGCGACTTAAATAATTATCATCCTACTTTCATTACATTTGGTTATCTACCTTTCTCATTTTATTTGTTGCCCCAAACAACTCAACTAGACCTTAACCTAGCAAATGTAGTCCTAATTAGATAGTTTACCCAAATATCCTCCCTTCTCGAGATATTTGACATAATTTCGATTTCATGGCCTATGCCCCACTTTGGAATGGGAAGGCGCTACACCATAGATTAGTTTATTAACCATGTTTTGAGTTTAAGTTATTTATTTTACAACCCACTTATCCTAAGTTGGATTTCCCATTCAAAGTCGATGTCCCTTCACCGGATAGCGCATTTCCTCAGCTGCTGTGTGGTCCTAGTCGAGTTGCCACTTAAGTTAGGTCACATAGGTGCTCATGATTTTGGCAATGGCTAACCAGCCTGCTATAGGGAATTAAATGCCCGGGTACATGCATGTTCTATAACAAAATATAATGAGCACGTGGTGGCTACATAAATTAAAAATAAGGGCGTTGTGTTATTTACACCGCCCTTATTTTTAATTTATGTAGCCACCGCGCGCGTTGTATTTTGTTATAGAGCATGCATGTACTGGGCATTTAATGCCCTATGGCAGGTTGGTTAGCCCTTGCCCATGATTTTGAATAGAATTGGTTTTTGTGAATGTCTCATATCTGCTAAGGGCCATCAATGGTTGAGATTATCCCTTTCATGTGTTTTGTCAAAGCCTAACCCTACTCCTTCGCATTGGTGTTTCGGATCGACAATTGTTTTGTGTTGTCGTGGGAGCGTTGTCCTGTGCTCCATTATTTTCGTTGTAGTTTTGGTGGCCTCTAAAGTCTCTCCTCTTCGATGTCAAGGTGCAGCCCTCCTCCAAGTCCAATTCTAAGTTTCAATTTACAGGTATCTCGTTGTTACTATGCCTTTATATTCTTGAGTTGCTATGGGTACAGGGACTTTTCATGGTGCTTGCTGGAGCACTCGACCACTTGCAAAGCCAAGTAACATCCCAACTTTTCTTACGGCCCTATTGCCTTTGGTTTCTTTGTTTTAATATGCACTGTAGAATACATTTCTCTCACTAATCCTCATCTTATCTCTTCTTCCAGGAATGAGGGAATGGTTAGGTGTGAATACCTTCAAAGATCTCGACACGTCATGGGTTTACTTGGCCCTATAGGTATGTTGAATCCTTTTCCACACACTTGCGTTGTTGGTTCTAGTGTTATAGGTCAGGGTTGTAGTTCTGTAGGCTAGGCTTTCGGGTTATTGTCTTTTATCAAACCCATGATGTTTTTTCTCTCTTGAATTGTTTTAACGGTTGTGACTGTCCTTTGATGTTGGTGGGGAGGTCAGTGTAGTTGGCCTGTGGTTTGTTCTGCGGATTCTTGCCATAGAAAAGATAGTATACCGTTTTCCTACTGCGAATTGTCAACTTGTTTGTACAAGAAGGTTTATTTCTACATATCTTCCGTTGAGCACCTGAGAGGTAATGATACCCTTTATTAGTGGCTTTCTGTCCTAGTTACTGGTATTTAATAGATTATATCGGTCTCGAATAGCTTATTCTAGTTCATGACCCCCCTTTCCTTACACTGGTCTTTTTTCTTGACCCTATAGGATTCAACATGGGTTTGAACTTTCTGGATATCGCTTCATTCCGACCAGTAATGTTGCATTAAGTTGATTGGGTTTGACAGACCCCTCTTAGTTTACCACTAGAGTAATGGCAGAAGATCCTTTTCTCTAATACTGCTTGGAAATAAGTTTTCTCTCTCTTTCGAAAAATAATTGTACATATGTATAATTTTCCAGTCTACACACCAACACAATTATACAAATTTTTTCTTTTATTTTGTTTAGTCTAAACCTCTAGTGAGGTACTAGAACATTTCTGGCTTTAGTTTACCATCCCAGTGCTCTGTTTGACATGTTAACTATTTATATCCAAAATTGTTGTTAACTTATGTATGGCAAGTTCAATTTATAATGTTAGGATAATATATGTTATGCTTTCTTCTTATACTCTGTCTACCGACATATTATACATCTGGATAGTTATCTTTTTGCAGGTTCCGATTTCTTTCATGGGTCAAATTTTTCGATTGTTCTCTTTTCTTTTTGTGCATACTGTAATGGTGTCACACTTTATTTAAATAAGCGTACACGACACAAATGTTACACTGTAGTTGTCCCAGCATATCCTTAATTTCTATTTTTCATGTACAATTATAATTTCATTACGTACTACTGCCCATTGCTGCTAAGATTCATTTAGATTCTCGTATATGCTTCTCTAGAATTCCAAATATTCAAACAGTACTTATGTTCTTAATTTCTTTTCATTAACAACTTATTACGAAAATTATGGTTTTAATAGTAATGTGATTCTTCCTGGAATCCATCGCATAATCTTGTATTATAACTAATGCATACTCTCTCATGTTATCTGTAAATTTTTAGTCAAGTGTCCATAGATTTTAATCGTCAATGTTGAAAGTACTCTACTTCTTTATCTTTTGCTGTAAAAATGTGTTGGCACAGAGTTCAGAATATATAATCATAGCAGTCTCATTTATTTTCCAAATTGGAGTTTGTTTTTATGGTTTCAATAGTAACTAATTTATCATGTATTAAAGACAAACCTATAAAGCACGCTGAACTCTACATTTCCTTGATACTAGTGAAAGTGTTAACTACATTTTTGCGTATGTATTTAATGAGCAGATTTCTTTAAATAAATAATAATGGAAATTTTTATATTAGACGGTCTTAATTCATAAATATCATTCCTTTCTCTGCAGTTATAGTGGCAATATCCCATGACTGTCCGCAGAGGAAATGTGGTTCTGGTTTCCTTATTTTTGTTCACCTCTTCTTACTAGCTAAATCATCAAGCCTTTGTTTCCCCTTATATGGATAAGTGATTGTTCTGGCAATTATCCTTACAACATGTGAAAAGTGTAGGAATATATAGGGTAAGTTCCTCAGACAGAACACCAGAAGGACACCGCTCACAAACAGATCACAGATCAATACACCAGTATTTTGACGTGGTTAAAACCCTCAGAGAGGGAAATAGTCCACGGCCTGTGCCA